>JAZGTJ010009213.1:0-19697 GCA_036877575.1 Botia almorhae | reverse complement strand
ATCTCACAAATTATTCAACACTGCGTATATCTGTGCACTAGGAACACGATTGAAATGCCGTCCACATTGATTTAGCTCAGATTCAGGAAATCTCTACCTTTTAACACTAATTTTATGTCCACTGTGTTTTTTCATGCTGCTTAGAGGGAACATTGCTCATCACAGCTGACATAAATCCGCTATTGCATTTCTCTTACATCAACCTTTTTCCCAAATGCGAGAATTGGGTGTCAAGAAATGCCACCGCCTCTAGCTTCTCTGTTTCAGACCTTTTGACCCCTTCCCTCACTCCAGATACGACCATGACCTTATTTATATTTTTATATTTTTTTTCAATATGTGGACAGATCTCTGCGGAAAGTGCACATAAGACCTGTGTATGCAACTTATAAAGTTCTACATTTAAAAACAACTAAAAAACAAAGAATTTTTTTGCTAGCATTGAGGGTTACAATGATCAAAATGTTCTTAGTGAAGCTCCACAAAGCCATAAGAACTCATAAGAGCAATAAGAGCTTACTGCACTTTTACACATCGCATCGCAGGCTGCATGCTGATAGCAATAATGCGACGGACGACATGAATGAATGCATAAATAAAGGGGTTAGAGACAGATCCTTAGATGTGCACAGTTAGACAGGTGTCACACTGAGCCATGTGTCTTTGTGAGCTGTCCTCATTAGTGGGATTCTTGGTCTACTTTAAATGCGACTCCTCTCAGAACTAAATGGCTCCCAGGAAGGACCGTGAATGGTTCTTGCTGAATTTTCAGAAAGTTTCTCACCCTCAAGAAACTAGGCTGAGATAACAATTCTGCGAGGGGACGCCAGGAGCACTCAAATAAGCCTGGGATAAGTCCATCATGTAGATATGAACTCAGCTAATGTTTCAAAGACAAATTGTATTTCCACAGAGCCACAACACTATACAGCCCAGAGTCCTAAGAATTGTAAACATACACAGTTACTTGAGTCTCATTTGGTTAAACATTGATTAATTTCCTAAATTAATTCCTGAGGAAAAATAGTAATATTTTTATAACTGACATTTTTATGCCCTACTGTGAAACGAATATAAATTATTCTTTTAATACGTCTCTTCCTTACTGTTCTTTCACAACAAGCAACCCAAAGAAGGTTTCCATTTCTCAGCCCTGAGCACAGCATTGTCATTGAGTCCCCAGCTGTCCTCTAATGCTGTTCATATGGAAATCATCACATTTATCTGCTGCTGATTTAATTATCTCAGACTTTCTCTGTGCTGGAGGTTCCTGGCATTAAAGAAACATTCTTTGGAATTGCTGCCTTAGATATAGCACTGTCCTATTTCTTAATCTCACTTTCCAAGACAAGAGTTGACTCCTAAGAAAATGGTCCAAAAGGCTTTATGTTTTCTGAGGTTTTAACACTTTTATTTATAAGTTGTTTAGACTGTCACTGTGCCAATATCATATTTGTGATAATCTGATTGTGCAGAAGTCTTTTAATTATTAGGTCTTCTGCGTTCTTTAATAGAAATGTTGAGCTCTCTTTCTGGTCATAACTGGCAAAGACTAATCATGTTTATGTACACTGTGTTGGGGAAATGGCCAAAATCAGACACGTTTGATCTTACTTTCTGAAGAAGAATTTGATAATTAAAAATATAGTATCACTTAGATCCACCGCCAGACAGAATCCACAAACTGTTTATCATTTTAACTTATTTATTTTTTGGGAACAAACTGCAGACTTGTGGATTGAATTTATTAATGTAAAATATGTTTTTAAACACAGCTGAGGGTACTATAGCATTGTAGCTAGCTAAAAGGATTTTAAAATGCATTTTAAAAATACCAAAATATTAAATAATTAAATATTTTGTAAATATGTTTTCTGTGGCATGCATATGTCATGTTTTAACAGCACAAGTCTCACCAAAATTGTGTTTAATGAGACATCACACCTTCCTGTAAAAAATGTGACAAGAAAATTATAGTGAGAAACAAAAGTGATTTAAAATTATGGGGTGTCACATACAAAAGAACAACATTCCTGGATCAATCAGTTCATCTATGGAAAAATTCAACTGAATGAAAGACTTGCATTTAGATTGAAAGACTTGCAACTATTGAGGCCATTATTTATGAAAGATTGTGCCATTATTATTTAAGTTTCAATAAGGTGTCATCTTTAGAGATCAAATGTAATTGAAATATCAGTTTTTCTTCATTTGGAGTGTGAAAGGTGTTTTGTTGACATGTCATGTCTTTTATTTTGTAGTCATGTTTTGTAGTCCATGTCTCTGCTCTTTGTAGTCTTTGGTGTTACCCGCTCTAATTGTCTCCAGGTGTGTCTCATTTTCCTTGATTAGTCTGTGTATATATACCCCTGTGCACGTAGTGTCGGTTGATGTTTCTTTGTTGTTTTTGCTTTGTACCATGGTCCCTGTTCCCAATGTTTGGGGTGTCATTTTGGATTCATTAAACATTATTCATCTGCTTTTAGATCCTGGCAGAGAGTGTATGAACAGACCTGTTCTGTGTTTAGACAAGTGAGAAGAAAAGTGTGGGATTAATTGCTTTTTCTTTCTCGAATCATACTATACTAAATGTTTTTGTTTATTAAAATTTGTTGTTAAGGGCATGAAGAAAAATAAGATTTTGCAAAGTAGATGAGCTAAAATTGTATTATGAAAGTACCCGCCTAACATGCGCACAAACACAACAGACAGTTTATTTGTTCTCCTTACACCCTCAAAATTAATTTCTTGGGATATACATCAATTATAACAGTAAATGCTCCATGTGTCGCCTCTCACAGTGCGCACTATTGATGCTGGTGGTGTTTTCATTCATCTAGACGTGGTATTATGCTTGTTGGGTCTCTCAAAGCTTTATCTTTGACTCCCACACAGACCTCCATTTCTAATTTTCTGATAACAACAAGACCACGAACTCCTCTGAATGACACGTTCTTAAAAAGCCAAATGGCAATAATGCTGAAAGCGCTTGCTCTGTTACAAATAGAAAAAAACTACTGTAACACAGTCAAAATGAAACAATGAAAGGGTTTGTCAGGCCCCTCCCATTTCAACACAGTGCAGTTTACAGATATAAGGCCCCGTCACTATGTTCACTAATCTTTATTGTACCTTAAGATTTAGCTTTTACTGGTACTGCCTCTCTTTCCCTTATCTACATATGCAGGCTGTCCTGACAACCAGCCCCCTCCACCCAAATTATCCCTGACTACGGATTAAAAAAGACAACCCTCAAAAGATTCCAATCTATTTTATTTTTTGCCTACTGCGTAAGAACGTGCCATCCAATAAACCAAGCGTGAATAGGAAATGATTAAGTGATCCTAATTTAGATTACCCAGATTTTAGTATTACAACTATGAGTTGTGGAGATTTATGAGGCAAACCTACAGAATGTTGTCTGAAATGCTGAATAGCTGTGCTGACGTTGTGCCTGATGAGTCTGGTCCTTGTTTCAGACGCATGGGGCTCGGAGGAGATTTGAGTAATTTAGCATTCAGATTGCAAATTACACATTATTCACTTCAATTAGGGCTTTAAATCCCACTCACAGTAACACACTTGCAGTATAAATTATAGCCTAATATATCATTAGGACTTTATTACTCTCACAGGACCCTGCCTGTTGAAATCACACATTTGGTGTGGGTGTAGTTTTGCGTGCCGTATTCTTAAATATATAAAGACCGTACATTAGGTTGTTAATACCCTTGACTGGGGTGTTAATGGTCTGTATGTGTCCAGAATCTTCTACATTGTGAAACGTGGAGACATGCAGCTGTAATCTTACAAAAGCATTTCTTTTTGATTCAAGCCTTTAAAAATAACTGTCATTGGTGTAACCTAATTAAGTCAGGGTGAATTAGTTATATTTAATATTATCTTTGAACCATTTTTAATGTTGCTGCATAAAAGCAACTTTAAAAAGTTACCGGCGAAACATTTATGTGAAGTGTAGATTGAATCATCTCTCTCATGTTTTTAAAAGTATCTCAAAGGTTAAATTCTGAGTAGTGATCTGAGATTTTGGATTGTGTGAACACAGCCGCACGGTGCGTCAAATAGTTTAACAAGACTCCTTAACATTTCGCGTATTCTCTTTGAAAGATAAAAAATGAGAGTATGGCGGTGCTATAATCACCAACTGCCTGTGCTGTGATGAAGAGTTGGCGACACCTTTGTTTAACCGTTTTTTAACTGAACGGCTCCATTCATTAGAATTATGACTATTCTAATGAGGGTTCATAAATAATATGTAGAATACAAAATGAGGCCATAAGTTTTCAATTAGCATAACTTCGCTCTCATTTTTCCTTGTTGTAATTTGTGAAATTAAAACTGCATATTGTGAGCTTTACCTCAAAGAGCCTGCGTCGGTATGATAAACATGCCTGAGTGTAAATATTTTAATCACTGTTAAACATGTTGCGAACAATGGGAAAATAATGAAGATGAAGTTGAGCAGAAATTGAACAGCATTTGAAGCTGCAGAGGGCTGCAAAATGAACATGGCAATGAACATTAATTATGACCACACAAAATGTGCTATGACTACTCTATCTTCCCAGCTAATACAATTGCCTTCTTAACGTGTTCCAGGAAATTATCATGTTCCTCAAATTCTGCTGGCCAGTGGTTACATTTGAAATGCAAACTGCAAACAGCACCCTTTCATCTGCCTATATTAGTTATATATATATATATATGTTTGTGTATATATATATATGTGTGTGTGTGTGTGTGTGTATGTATGTCTATATGTGTATAAATATATATGTGTGTGTGTGCGTGTGTGTGTATATGGAGGGGGAGAGAGAGAGAGAGAGAGAGACTATTAGTTTAGAATACTTCTGTGGTTATTTTATTGTGGATAAAACTGACAACAATTCAACCACGAGCATATCAGAGGATTAATCCCTCAACCCGTATTAACTTCAAAGGCAATACTGGACTTGTAGGTTTAAGTGTCTATAAATGAAACATGCATTACACTAAAGAGAAAATTCTTTTAGCTTTCCAAGAATCCCTCCAGCCATATGGCTCTCAAGATACTGACTGAAGTGTAGAATCATGAGGTAGGTTATAGTTCATCCTTTGTGTACCTCTATCAGAGATAACTGATTCAGAATATGGAGGTCTGAATACTGTCTGTTGAAATCCTCTTCTGTTCTGTGATGAGGTCCTGTGACCGTGGGACGCACAATTAAACAGCAATACAAATTGAATTAGTTTACAGCACAGTTGAAGGTTTTGAATAGGCATTTCTATAGAAATCCAGGACTATTTTGAACTGCCTATTTTTTGGGTGATTGGGTCAAATTCAATGCCTATAAAATCAACAGAAAAAAATGCACACCTTAAGCCTTTGCCTTCATTTTTGAATACACTTCAATTCACCAATACGTATATTGGACCACATAACCTTCCTTGATATGTCTACATAGGTTAGAAACTGCTAGAAGCTATTTCCCAAGATTTGATCCCAGGGCCACTCAGCAGTAAGGCAGTAAGTTCTCGCCCTACACATTACACTAAAAGCAAAGCCATGTTTTTTGAAGTCGTATAGCCAAACCTTCTACATAAATTGAATAATTTGCTCTCCTAGCTGTCCTACCGGCAGACAGTTGATTATGACACGTGACCACAAAGTAATAACTTCAAGAGGTATCTAGAGGTGACCTCGGAGAATTGCATGTGCATGAACTTGTTTTGTCAGAGCAATCTGTTAATGATATGCACACTTGAATTTTTAATTTGGCTGGAAGAAAGTACATGACAAATGAGACGTGCTGGGATGCTCAAGGATAGAATTGCCTAGATGTGGGAGCCAAAAGACATCTCATTGCATTGAATTAATTTCATTTTCCATGTTCATAACTTACGGCTACGCCGAGTCAGCTGTTTCCTCCAGATTTAACATTGAGCTTTGTTTACAAGAGAGGTACGGTTGACACGGAGTGACCAAAGATAGGCGGAACTTGGACAGAAGTCCATTAAAATTCCCTGTTAGTCAAAGCCACAAGGCACATTAACTTCAAATAGACAAACTTTAAAGGACAATCACAGGAACATGAAATTTCTGTTGATAGCATCTGACCTTTTGGTTGTCACCTTTTATCTTACAACACGGATTAAAAAGCCATTAGATGTACGGTTACTTCTGTATGTTTTTGGGTACATTCCAAAGTGCCGTGTAATTAGATTTTAATGGCTGTAAATGCTATGCCCTTTGTCAATCCTAAAGTTTGTCATGTTGCTCATAATTTGCAGTTTGACCAATTTAAGGCACACTTCTGTACCGTGAAAGTGTGTCTGTGTGACACAGCAAAAGGTGAAAGCTGGTTTTTGATAGGTTAAGCTGCCATATCGGCTAATGGGAATAACTTAGAGCTCTAGAAGCTGATACTGTGAAGGTAGATTGCATGTGGATAAAATCATCTTGACAAATCTAAAGTATGATCAAGAATGGCAGTCTTGACTCCAGATTAGGCTGCGACACCCACTCCAGAAAAGGAACTCTATCTGTACTGCTTATTTTAGGACCAGGAAGTGAGTAAACTATAGACATTAACACCAGCTGAGCCTTGGTGCACCTGGGCCGACTGCTATTTCCCCAGCTGATGGTGGTAAGCCCCTTTGGCCATTACCCTGAGCTAACCGCTGTAAGTAAATAACTCTCTAATTAATGACATGCACAAATAAGATGCATGACTCATGAATATGTAGTAGATCTAAATATATCAAGCACACTGTCTGTGCAAGTTAATATCAAATAAAATATTACGCCTGAAATCGTGCACTGTCTTTGGTAAAACTAATTAGGGACCTGAATGATGTTGTACAATTTAAATGCAACATTTTATTGCGGAGTAAAAGAAAATCTTTTAATCCTAGACGTAGGTTTAATTTGCAAAAGGATATTTAACGCTCTTAGATCTTGCTGCTCTCACACTTTACTGATTGAGTTAAACAGTAGCATATAGGATAGCTCTTATTCAAATTTGTTTTAGCTAAACTGAGTAATACATGTGTGGGTTTTGTTTGCCCTCATCTAATGCGAGACTGCATTTGAAATGCATTGTGTCAATAAATAGAGCTTCCTCAGACAACATTTTTAGCTGAATAAATAGCTTTGTTTATTACAGTGAAAACAGTTCAGGTCTTAGGAACACAATTATTTTTGGAGGATTTTACGATGTTTTTATGCATGTCAGTGTAGTAGGGCACTACGTATAAAAATGAGCCATCATCTGCAATATAATGAAATGCCCTAACTCTATCTCTGAAGCTACTGAGGGTGGCAATAAAGTACCATCATATTTCTGTTTGTAGCCCCTGTCAGCAATGCTGCTGACACAAATCCGCTTTTAACTTCATCCAGAAAGTCTGGAATTCACAAAATTGTCTCTTCACACACATCAAAAGGTCCCTTGATTTACTTTCTATTGAGAAGACATGAAAATGTATTTAATTCTTTCACTTTAACCCCCAGTACATGTAGCATCCTACATGATTTAATTTCTGATTGTCCGTTCCACTCCACACTTTAAACTTTGGTGATTAAAGCACCAATGTTCTATGCTGACAGACGGAACATCGCTGTTTTTTTAAGCTAAAAAATTTGTTTTTACTAAGTTGGTTATTAAGTGAGTCAAATTGAGTCATACCTTCCGCAGATCATTTGCTTTTAACTTCGTCTTTATGACACTCAACAAAATCAGTTTTTCCAGATGAAACATATGTACATACAATGTGTGTATAAATATATATATATATATATATATATATATATACACACACACACACACACACACACATATATACACACATATATATTGCCCTGCAATGACCTGGCCATCAGTCCAGGGTGTTTTCTGCCTATGGCCCGAGGCTCCACGTCTCTGCAGAGGAGTGGATTTGCAGAAAGGATGGATAGATGATATATTGATATATTTCTCCTTGAAAAGGTATATAGAAAGAATTTTTAACTTTTTTAAGTCTTTCTTTGCCTAAGATACTTAGTGATCGCATGACCATACCGGACCTTTGACCTCAGTATCAGAGGTCATATCGTATTTGTAAACATTCTAGTAGCATTTGCAAAGACATTTTAAAAGCATACTACAATGCATCTTGTCATATCCATACAGTATTTATATGCACTCAAACCCCCACCCACACACACATACACACACACATAGATATTTCTAGGTTGGTATGAAGACAGATAGATACAAAGTAAGAACATCATGATAACAGCCAGGTTTGCAGGAGCTTTTCACCTGACTGTCAGTATAACCCAGCACACAGTCTGTCTGTAGACTCGAGGGAATAGGCTCTGTAAGATTATGCTCTTTTAGAAGAGTGGTGTGTAGTGGAGCCGAACAGCCTCCCTCTCTCTAGCATGTCCCTGTGTTGTTTCATCCTCTACCCCCCTGTACCCCATCACTAGCCTTTTCTCCAGACTTTAATCATCTCATTTTCCGAGGTATAAAAGTTGGTTGTAGGCTAATTTAAATCCTGAGGAAGAATAGCGCCATCTCATATTCAGGTCATAATAAAGGGAACTGAGAAGATGTTGAAGGTGGAATTCAGTTTTTTTCATGCTTAACATTTGTCCTAAATGTATGTTCATTACAGATACAGAACATTGTTCCTATGGAAATGGTTAACCACAGTCTTAATGTCATGTACCGTGTCAATACCATGATATACGGGTATGGTGGACATAGAAGAATTTGGGTCCCTAGACTTGTTTATAAAATAAATGTTTATTGTACATTTACTCCTATTTAAAGGTGTACACATTATTAGCTACTGAGGTATCTAGTCTTCCTAAAATATTACCCTTTCTTGGACTGTTGTTTTCTGCACCTCATTTTGTGAAGTTTCAAAGCTTTGTGAAATTCAAACCTTAAAATCATTTAAGGACTCGAGGCCTATCCTCGGAATCAGTTTCCTTTGACGGAACATTTAGCTGTAAAGTTTAGAGAAAGTAAATTGTTGTCTCACGCGCCAAGGACACGCTGAGACTTTCTAAGTCATGTTGAAAGTTGTTCAAGCTAAATTATATTCCAAATCCATATTTAATCAGTGCGTTTTTGATTTGACTATTGTATGAAAGGTTAATACATTTTAAATTATATTCTAGAATGTCTGCATTAGGACTACACAAATATATGTTATCTGAGCATGAAAAACTCTGAATTGTACCTTTGATGTGGTTTGTTTTGCTATGGTTTAAAATAAGCCATCCTAAATACCTCTTTAAATTCACCAGAGCAAATTGCTCTTTTACTGACGTCTCTCTTGAGATACTGTAAATAATCTTGGCAATGAGAATGTCTACTAAAATGTATTCAAACATTTCCATATATTGAGAATGCATCTCACCCCCTACATAACATTATTCAGGCAAAAGGGTGTATTCAGCAACAAACAGATTGCAGCATGATGTCACTGTTTCAGGAGAGACACAGGAAGTATTTAGTTATTTCAGACGTCAGTTGCAACACCCCTTGGCTAAACACAGTATTGCTGATTTTTATTTATTTTCATAGTTATTTATTGCAGTCTTTACCTGATTTTTATTTTTATTGTGTCTGCCATTGTGAGACACAATAATATGTTATGGCTGCAATTGTGATTACATTTGTGTCTTAATTTAAGAATGTTGTAGTTACATCATCTACCAGCAGGAACTAACTGGACTATGCTAACCAGCTAAGCCCTGACCCCAGGCTAATACATTAATACATGATTGACAAAGTTGCTGGTAGATATTTCACTACATATAGTTTATTTAAAGGTTGAATATATTTCACAAGTTTCCTGATTACAGTATTTTGATTTTAAACATTTTGATATTTTGATTTGCCTGTAGTGTGTTGATATTGCCAGAATGTATTCATCCATAATGATATTCAACAAGTTTTTCTTTTTTGTTTTTCCTTTTCAAAGCTTGTTTATTGCTTTTTAAAGTAGAATAGACTATCAATCAGAATCGCACCAATTTCTTAGCCCAGTCAATTAAAATGCCTGAGATTCGACTCTCTAATAAGTGGCTAGTCCTGTCAGGATTCTACCATGCAATTACGGGCAAAAACGCTCCTTGGCATCGCAATTATAAGTTTAATTACACAAGATAGCTATCAAGGCGATGGCAGCATCACCAAGAATATTCCAGCATCTGACGTGGCCTCAGTAACGGAGGGGTAACTAAATGAATTCAGTGTTTGTGGTGTCTGCCAATTTTGGGTTGTGACACCAAAATGCCTCATAAGCATTTTTAACCTGTCCTCCAACGGAAATAAAAGTGAGTGGAAAGTGGTGAGAAACATGAAGGGAATTCAGTTGCCGGTGTCCAATTAACTTGGCCATTTGCCGAGAAGAAAATGCGTCAAGATAGATAATGCGTCCCATTGTTATTTAATTTCTAAAGTGCTACTTTAGACCGATCAGTCATTGTGAAACGTTGAGAGCAACTTTTTGTTAAAAACAATCATAGCCAAAAGTTATTGATTATACACTTTTCATGATCTGTGCCGTCAACTGAAAGCATCAAATCAATTCATAAATAACAAAAGTAAAACAATGCAGTAATGGGCCAACGTGCTTATTGTAGCAGAAATAAATACAGCGAATTGTACATGCAAAACATGCAGGAGGGAACTTACAGTGAATGTATTGTGTCTGATAGCGTTACTTTAACGCCGCACACTCTGTCTTGTGTTGTTTTAGCATCTGACGAATGATGCAAACAAGTTCAAAACATTAGTGCTGCAGTTTGCGTAACAATTGTCTCTCTTGCAGGTTGCTTAGTTAATGAGACACTTTAGTAAATAAGACCTACGTTAGTTTATAAGATGCAGGTTTTTATGCTAAAACAACCTTTTTGCAAATTTGGCAAACAAATATAAAAAATTGCATTCCTTTCACTTGTAACAAAGTATATTTCTATTGACTAGTACAGGCCTTCCGCAGGGCAGTCATTTCTGTGTTTGACAAACACAAAAGACAAATGCAGACCCTCAAGCGATTGGTGCTCTGTACCCTGCAAAGACCTAGGAAGTGCAAAAGTATGAAATGCTTGGATTACAGTAAGTCAACAGATCATGAGAGCATGATGGGCTTTAGCTTTGGCCCATGAAGCGACGTGGGCCATCCAGACATTCGAAGGATTACATTTCAGTTCAATTGAAAGAGAGTGAGGGCTATATCCAGCAAAAATAAACTTTTCACCGCCTAACCGCACTTCAACACGTTGTTTGGTCTCTTGCCTCTCCTCCATGGACAGGCAGTCACACATATACAGTACAGGGTTCCTGCTACCTTCTGTGTGTTCCTCTAATGAGCCTTAGCACCTCACCATCACCATGGTTACCAGCATGTATTCCACCCCCTTTTTACCCACAGATACACATGCTAGTGCGCACACCCCTAAGCTCTAAGCTAAGAGCCTCTATCTCCGCCAGGACAAATCTATAGCAGCATGCCTCAGGAGTCTGACAATCTACTAACACTTACAGCAGGTTACAGCTGGTACTGTTACACCGATAATATGAACCCCCAGACTGTATAATGAAAAAAACATCTATGTCAAGCAGTGGCCGTAGTTTATTGATATTAAGCAAGCCACTGGAAATAGAAATTACAAATTAACTCTCACATTTCTTAATTTTCTTCTTAGTTTCTTCAAGACAGCAGTGAGATAAAATGTTAAAGTTTAAAAGTATAAAAGTTTCCTGCTTCTATAAGAAACTGACCCTCATAATGTCTTTTGCCAGCAAAGTCAAAAATGTCTATATAAAATCAAGCATTTCTCATTAAATTTATTTGAATTATTAACTATATCAGTTGTCAGCTCTATCACTCAATGTCTACTGTGTAGGCAATTGTCAGTTGTTTGTATTTTGTGTTTATCACAAGAAATTTTAGGAGAAACTTATAACACTTGTATTTTTGAAACATACAAAGAACTCCTTGAGACTCTTCAGAGCTATGAAAGAGCTTTGCTGTGTAAAGTAATTTTTGAACCAGTTATTTTCGAAAACAATGTTTTTTATTTAATTTAATGCCTTGCGGCCCTTTGAGGTCACAATTTGAACTTGAAATTGTACTTGGCAAATGTAGGAACATAAATGGAAATCAATTACATTTGGTACAAGGGATTGATAACAGCAAAGCATGGGGGCCAATCTTTGCATTCCTACTACAATTTCCCTTTATTCTCTCACCCTCCAATTTATTCATATTGATGTAACTGAAGGTCTTATTAAATCAGACAAGTTCATTTGTTTAAGTCGTTTAAGCCTCACAGGTCCCTAATGGCTAATGATTTATAGCAGGAAAGAATTCGGCATTCGGGCACTTTCAAACCTGTTCGCCCTGACGCTCTATGGAGGTGTCACATTACTTAGGAAATTAATGCAGGAGGAAGTCACTGTTTTTGGCTGGAGAATTAATCACTAACCAGACAGATGAGATGGAAGAGAATGCTCCAGTTTATATCCAGCGCTACAGTTTAGAAGATTTCAAAATGGTGGCTGGCCTGGTATACTTGATTCAATCGATAATACACGAAGCATGTTTTTAATGGGCATGTTTTTTCTCATACTGCATGCATATAATTCATCATGTACTGTACCTTCCATAACCTGGGGCCTAAACACATTGTTGGTAGTATGGATTGTTCCTGAGAGAATGGCTGTAAAGGGAGTGCTGGATGGCTTATTGTTCTGCCTTTATATTGAAGGTCAAGGTGGTGTCAGATATTGGCCTTGATCATACCTCTTACTTCCATTATGCTAAGTGACTAAAATCCATTCCCTGACTCATATGTGCAGTGGGGATTTCAGCGGGAACTGCTAGCTGCTAACATAACAAACAGCTTTATGCTTTCTTCAGAGACCGAGAGGAGTGCTTGTAATTTAAATTGCCACAGGGTGTAGGTTTATGACTGGCACCCCTTTGCTGTTTCCCAGATAGAATATAATATAAAGAGAGAAAAAAACTCATTTGTAAGTAATTTAGGAGTGATCGTTTTAAATGGTTAGTTCAGAGCTACTGTATAACAGGCACTTTTCATGAATATGGTATGATTTAGAAATTTTCTGGCCAAAGTGAAAAAGCACAGCAGAATGCGTAACAGGGTTGCAAGTAACAGGGCAGCATATTTATCCTAAATTATGCTATCATTATGTAACAACTAACTAGTGTGAAGGTTATTAATAAGGCTGCGTTTATCATAAGTAAAACAGAGATGTTTTTTAGTATTTTTTGTTTAGTAACAGGGCTGCATGCAAAATGTGAGACGCAACTACATTTTTTGGTAATTAAAATTATTTGGTAATTAAAAATATTTTTACTACAATGAATTGTATATCAAGTCCTTTGTGTAAACTAAATACTTTATATTTTAGGTTAACTGTGTGTCTTTTAAAGCAAAAAAAAACATCAATTTGAGCTTGTAATGTTTTTTTAGAAGTCATGGGACCCCAAAGTATAACAGATGTTAAGGTGGTTCAGATCTCTTTTTACCTTGAGCATTTTCTTTGAAGGAGAATCTGTCATGTCTCATCACAAATCTCTGGTGTTTTAAGATAAGTGGTGACATATTAGAAATGAGTGACTCAAGAATGTGTGTATGTGGTGCGTGATAAAGCGCAGTCACTCCCTGTGAAGTGATGAAGTATGTAACGTGCTAATAGTGCAGCAGATGACAGATCAAGAATTTGTGACTGTTTCCGGTGAGAAGTTTACTCAGAAGTGAACATCATGGAATTTAGAAACAGCCTCATTATGTTGTATTATCTGATATATCCATGCTGCTGCCACACTTTTGTTCTTTGTCTCTCAGGGTACATTAGATGACAGCTATTTCTGCTCAAATGACAGTCGTATTTTCAGCCTGTTCACACTGATGATGGGTAAATTAACACCGCTACAGTGCAGTTGGTGGGGGGGATTTGAGAATTGGATCAGAAACGATATTTCAGAAAAATTTATTTCAGGTGGGTACTCACACTTCAGTTTTTCAGAATTCCTGATTTATGGAAATCCTTCTCCAAATTTAATTCAAATTCATATTCAACCCATGCATAGAATCACAGATCTATAGCTTTTCTTATTAACTTACCTTTAAAAACTTCAATTAATTTATTTCAGTAAGGGTCTGTGCAGATATATTTGCTTAATATGTTTGTGGAACTTGGGATCTGTAAATTGAAAGAATATGATGAAATTTTGATCAGATTGAGTGGATATGAAAATTGCATGATTGTATAGCAGCTGGAACTCTTTCTAACTTGCTATTGCTATTTTATTATTCATACATCGACATTAACACATTTATATACCTCACACACAGCGACTGCTCTTGTGTCAGGAGTCACATTCGCACTGGTGGTTTATTTAAGGGGATTGTTTGCCACCTACCGTGTATTGACCCATGTAACTGCAAGAGCATGTACGGTTGGCTGAGCTCTAAACACAACACAAACAGACCCAGCCAAACAGTTGCATATGCATACAGAATATACACCTAATTAATATAAGCAATAATTACTAGAGCAATACTAATTTGTATGTTTATTTTTCCTGGGTGATGTGGATTACAAAACTAACATATGGATTCGTTTCAACAAGTGAACTGAACAAGTCATGTTATTAATACAATAAATCAATAAAAAAATCGCATGATACAGTAAAGAAAATACAGTAAAAATCAAACAGTAAACAAAAAATTATGACAACAATCTAAAAATACTGAATTTTATACCATAGATGTGTTTGCATCAAATAAATACCTAAGTCCACAAAATAAAAAAAAGTATTTACGCATATTGAGTAAAATATTTTATATTATTCATATTCGAATTGAATAATTCCCAGATTATTTGCTATATCAAAACAATATTCCTTTTGAATCGCTGCAGTCACCTTTTCATTGGTTTCTCTCTCTACAGTTTGGTAGATGAGATCTGTCACCTGCTCGCATCACAAGTCTCTCTGATAACGCATCAGCTTAAACTGTGACTGAACAATCTGAACTACGGTTTGGTGTGGGGTTTTTGAAATGCCATCTGTCCTACTTTGTGCAAATGTGAAAACCGGAGAAGGTGAAACTTTGAAAGCCGAAGCAACAGTGCCACCCATGGGTTTAAAAATGAATTTAGTAGTAGAAATTCAAGTATTTATTGTTTGCAGCCCCATCACAGCAAAACAATTGCACTCATTTTTGTTAATTGGCATATTTACTTACTTTTTTCTTCTTAAAATCAATTAAGAAGTGACATTATGTCCTTGGCCATTTCTAAGATAGTGCCTCTGAAAACAAATTTTTACATAATTGTGTCTAATTTGTGAAATGTTTAATGCTTTAAAAATAAATAAACTTGTTTGAAAAATACATGCATCAGCTTACTGAAGTTTTAATTATCATCTGTCTCTCAGAAAACAATGTCTCTACTAATGCAAATGCTTAATGACTGCATCTTAATTTCTAGATAACACTTCTTATCTAGGTTCTAGAGGTTCTGTGCATTACTGAATTTGAGTATATATTGTCATTTGGGCTCCAACAAAAATATTTTGTTTCATTTCTATATCTTTAAACAGATTTTGTGAGAAATCACTTTAATGTTTACATTTACAGTATGCATTTGAATGAATCTGTAATTAATTTTGCACCATTCGTTTCCATCTGAACATGGTCAAAATAAAACCTTTTTGTGCTAAATTTTAGAGGTTGACTTAGCACTGCAAATCTTATGAACCAAATATAACCTAATTATTCGAGTGGCAAAAATAATTACTAATCGATTCAACCAGTTCCAATTTTAGGAACTCTTTTCATAAATTATATTGTGTCAACATTTTCTTATTTTCAGATTATTCATTTTTATAGTATTTTTTAAACAAATTATTTTCTCTATTGTTGAAGGAAATGGCAATTCTCTCAGTGGACAGTGTTTTGGTCAATCTTTCTGCAAGCTGAGCCAGGTTCTGTAGTCTCCAGCTCGTACAGACAAGCCTGAGACATTAACAGATTGTCACGGCTGACCCAGGAGCACCTTCAGATGCTAACAGTGATGTCACCTGATGACACATCAAGAGAGCAGCCTGGGGCCTCTGGCTGGAGGCAGGGACCACAATGCCACTCCTGCAGATTGGATATCAGGTGAGTTAAGAGGAGGGTCCAATCTTCGCTGACCTCTACAGCGGCTCCACTTTTCTGCCAAGAAATGGAAACCTGATTTACCTTCAGCAATTGATGAAGTCCCTTTACACGCACATACAATCACTGATGGAGTGTATCAGTGATGTGTTAGCCATACTAAAGACAGGCACATTCATTCCTGTGTGTTTCTTGGAAGTGTAAGCTTAACATTCTGCACGAACTGCCAGATTTGCTATAACCACTGGGGATCATAGCTGTAAGATGTTGCATGTAATGATTTAGAAGACTGTGATCTTTGTTTCATTACAAGACGAAAAAAATACAATGACTTAACATGACTTTGACTTAACTTTTAATGATTTGCAGGGTGATTTCGGCCATATTTAATCTTCATACGGCTTTACAAATGTACAGATTTCGTTCTACGCCTCTGCATAGGGACTTACACCCAGCTAACAAGTTTAGGCTGTAAGAACATTTTCCTAAAGTTTCCTAAAGCGCTTGGATATTCAGACTTTTAGATAAACAACTTAGGAACAAAAATTCTCATATATACGATATATAGCGTTATAAAAGGTCCTACTAACTACTACTACAAGAATGCTCTCTAAATTTCTCGGTTTGTTTTCTGTTTCTTTAACTACACACCATGCAAATCATTGCGATTGCACCATGTTCACAGTGTGTATGGAATAAGTCGACAGTTTTCCACTATGGTTTCCCTCCATCTGATACTGTACCACACAGGAACACACACTCAGCAATGCTTCTACTCAAGCTGGGCTCACACACAGATCTCTGACTTCCTTATCTCACAGATTCTGAATCTCATAGCAGTCTTGCTGTCAAGTGGCACCAGCTGACATTGTGGAGCATAATCGCATTTCTCTCTCCAAATGTGACACCCAGGCATTTCTGGATGGAGCATCAACGGAGCAGCTAGTCAGCAGGTTTGTGAAATATTTACCGTGGATGATTGTTCATGAAGAATACATGAGGACAGCCGAGCAGTGTTTTATGGTCCTGTTGCTGCAAGAACCCTGGCCAGGAAGGTCTGCCGCTTGCGAAGTTGACAAACTTTTCACAGGACTGCCTGGAATGTAGAGGTATTAGGCATAATTTTATTCTCATCCCCCAGTTATTCTAAAAGAGCTGAAAAGTGACGCATCTAGTCTTGGAAATTTTTTATAATGTGTCTATTAAAACATGAAACTGAAACATGAAAATGAAAACCAGCCCACTGCTGTACTGGCCATTGGTCAGCTCAGAGACCAGCTAAACCAGCAAATCCAGCAGATGCAGATCACTGGCTTAAGCCATTTGGGACCGGCAAACCAGTTTAGAGTGGTTATAGCTGTTTTGGTTATTTGTTTTAGTTATTTCCTTAGCAATATTTACAGACAATATCAGCTTATGCTGTAATAATCAGGAAAGAAACCTGAAAACATCTGTTCAGTAAGTTGACAGCTACAGAGACATTTTCATTGGTCACACCGTAGGTGGAACAAAATACACTGCAACTTAATCTACACTGCAGTATTACTTTTGCCGTGTCCCTTTTTCTCTCTTTCTTTCTGTCCGTCTCCATCTCAAGGACTTCAGGGTGACCTCACTTCCTATCACACAGAACATCACAGTTTGTTTAATCCTCAATGAACCTTTCACATCAGAGAGCCCCTGCAGGCAGCCCTTTTTTATTACACATCTGAAGACCCAGAAGGTCAGCGTGCATAAGCAATTAATTACATATGCTATCAAAGCTAATAATAAACAGCTCAAAACAGAACCGCAGGACTAAACTGACTCCACCTTATGGTTCTTTCAAGGGCATAGGGAGAAGTCAACTGGCATTGCAAGAGATGAATAGGTTGACAAAATGCCTCTGCCAGGCCAAGCACACACTGCACATCCTTCATAACACATTAAAATAAATAAATAAGTAACTTGACAACTGTTGCTTGACTCCAGCTTGTCTGAGAAAAGGATCAAATTAAAAGAGAAAGATAATGATAGATTTCCCACCTGTAATTATAGAGGCTGTACTGTAATATCATAATATCATTGTCATAAAAAATAATTTTGAAAAACAGTAACTTAATCTCTTTCCTTTCTCAGCAACAGTTTATATGCGTTTTAAAATGCATTCTACATTCTAAAGTACTTGTGTGTGTAAACAACTGTTTTTTTATTTATGTAAATCGAAACGGTAGTGATGCTCAACATTCATGAGCATCTGTTTGTTTAGCAATAGTTATTTATTTAACAATATCTCAGTGTGTCGAACACTGCACAATTATGTTACAATATATTCACTAGTTCATTCATTGGGAGTCTATTGTAATATATGAGTATTAGTAGCATTTAGGAGTATTAGATTAGTATTAGGTTAATTATACTTATGTTCCCATGATTTCAAATCCCCAGCATTCTCATACCCCTTATGTCACACTTAACAACTTTACCGGCCCTCTTAATTTGCTTTGCAAGAGCACTTCTCCACAAGAAACTAAATATAAACATAAATGATATGCACTCACACACAATTATTCAGAGTGAAGTTATGTTTAATTAGTCCCTAACAGCGACAAAAAAATGCATAAAATTATTATGTTACTGACATTTGACTCATTACAGTTCTTTGAAGGACAAAGGGAAGCACTAAAGGAGTTTTTGGAAATTTTTATTATTAACTGTTTCATAAACAGTTTTGTGTCTGTATATAAATCTGCATTATGCATAAACATTTGTTTTTAAACAAGAAGGCACCAGTTTTTTAAGCATATACATCTGAAGAGCTGAACACATTAAATGTAATGCTGGAAAGTATTCTACATTCTAGTATCGGTTTGCAGATAATTATTCAACATTTACCTTCATTCTGTGCATTCTGTGTGAAGTTGTTGCTTAATGACATGAATCTTAATTTTTCTGTCCTTGCTCTTCATTTTCTTTTCCGTCTCTAAGAATTGGAAACTCATTAACTTATCTAATGGGTATCTGAAAGCCAGCTAACAAGCTTTAAACTTCCTGCTGTGTCTCACATACTGAAGAATCCACAAAATAAACCATTGAACTTGATGACCTTTGAAACCCCTTGTTGTGCTTTTAAAACACATAAGTAAAACAAAAGGATAAATAATGGACGAACATAGTTTCCATTTTTTTTATTCTTTCATGTTTCACTATGAAAAGGAGCAATTTACTTACAGACAGGGTCATAGAAGAATTCCGGGCCCCTAGACTGTATATTGCTCTGGGCCCCTTACATTAATACTACCTCAGTTGTTGTGGGCCCTTGAGCCTCTAGGCCACAATCCTGTTTACAAATTCCTAAATCTTTTTTGTCGAAAGAATTGTACACACGCTTTAAGAGACTAAGGGGAAATGGCACAAATGTACATTCTGTACAAATATTCTACAGAGGATGTTTAGACAACCGAACGGATAACTGAATATTTATAAAGTGATAAAACCTCGCCAATTGGTTTTCTGTATA
>JAZGTJ010009212.1:0-19697 GCA_036877575.1 Botia almorhae | reverse complement strand
GCATTTCAGTGACATGATTAGGATATCAATTTCATTTGACTTGGTAAACACTACTATTTCAGAAATGTTTTTGAAAGAACATTCCTGGCATTCTTTTTAACAGTGTCAGACACATTAATACAGTCAGCCTGTCTGCCCTGGGTCCAATCAGAGTGCCTGATTACAATACAATAATACTGTAGATCAACGGGTAGATCTGAATTCTAGCAGTCAAGGTCATGGGTTCGATTCCAGGGAACACTGCACATGCACTGTGTCACAAATGAAAGTGTCTGCTGAATGTGAATAAAAAAAGAAATGCCTTAAAAAGAGGTTGGTTGCACCAGACTCTTGGACCAGACTTCATGGCTTAAGTCAAAAGTCTGGCTTTGCAAGACCAGGCAGTTCCAGGCCTGTCTGAGTATAGAAGTACATTTAGTACAAGTACAAGTACTGTTTAGAGTGATGAAAAGGGAATTATTTCATTATGTTAGCATTAAATCAGAACAACGATTGTCAACATTCAAGCATCCATTTAAATGAACAGAAATTCACTACACAGATATGACATAACATAATATAACATGAGACTGGATACAAAAACAGATTAAAATTATATTAGTCATGAGGTAAGCATTTTACCACTTAACAGAATGAAATGTGAATTGATTGTCAAGGCATGTAAGGTTTCAATGTTCAATGAAAGCTCATAAGAAATAAATTGACAATAGATTTTTTTTCTAATTTATCTCAAATGTTCCTCAGTAGTATCTCATTGAGATTAATAGTGCAATGAGATTATAGTGAGAGCAAATGAACACTTTTGTCTAAGCCTTCATCCACAATCTAGATGATTTTAAAAATGTTATTTTCATTTCAAAATGCTCTCTGTCCACACTGGAATTTTCATGTCAGTGTTTTCTAAAACGTTTTCAAAACTTTTTAAACAATAAAACATCTGTAAATGCTTAGATGTGCGCATTTAGATAAAAGATAAGTGCAGGCCTGCATCATTTCTGTCAGGCCTATTTACAACATATTGTATTTTCATGTATTTACTAGGCGTGAACAACACTTAGATAGCATTGTTAAATATGTAAACAGCACTATCAAAGTTAATAGCAGGCACAACAATAGTGGCACCACATGAGACTGTACTACTGATTGCAAAATTTCTCCATCTTTGCTGTCTCAATGCAAACCTTTGGTCAGAATGTAGAGAAAAAATGTTTTCTAATTTATCATGAATGTTTATCAGGAGCTATGAAAGAACAACCTCTAAGCAATACAATTTACCCTTTGGGGGAAAGCTGTTTCTAACCAATCAAATCAAAATTAATCAAATGTGTTTTGCAGGCCATCACTTATTTTCTATTATGCTTGAGTCACAATTCTAACAAAAAAAGTTTCAAAAATGCCCACCCACTGACTTGAAATTCTTTATTCCCTTGTACATTTTATTCCCTTCCCCTGCTGTTATATTAAGGCTTTATTTGAGAATGATAACCACTCCACTGCTTTCCCAAAGCTCTGTTTGAGATTCCGAAAAGGCCGCTGGCTCATAATGATAAAGAGCTTCTTTCACAGATGAAGAATGCACACGTGTGACAATGTGACACTCACAACCCATAAAACACGCAAACTCTGTAGAAAATGTAGAAACTCTGTAAGGCAGGGAAGGGAGAAAGTTAAAAGACATTCACTCAGCTGGACAGAAGGACGAAAAAAGTTATAGCTACAATGCCAGTAAACTGTTAATGAGATGTTACTTCTGATGCTTGGTCCTTCAAAGCAAGTATACCAGTATACCTGAATACAACAGTATCTGATATAAAAGTATCAGTCGTGCAGTTATGGCCGTATATAGCACCATGCGATTACCTGCGGCCTTATGCACTGCTAGTGTGATATTTCTTTAGTAAGATAAAATATCAGTAATAAACAAAGGTCTTATGAGAAATACAGATGAGCTAGACTTGTAGTGGCACCTATTAATGTATGGTTCAAACAGCAGTGAAATAAATACTGAAGACCAGACTCTGAACCTGGCTAGCAATTTATTTATAGCCAACTGTTAGCGCATCTTGCTCTGTCTGCCCATTCCTGCCAAAAAGCAGGTGCATTTACAGGTGAAACCACTCTCTTTATAAAATATCTGTACACACAGTCAGTCTAACTCTCACTCTCTCTGTGTCTCACTTCTCTCCCCTGCTTTCTCTCGTGTTCTGTTCTTGAGTGTGTAATCCATACCTGGCCAGACGCCAGCCATGTCTGCAGGCACCAGTGTCAGCCAGCAGCGCAAAACAACACACTTCACTCGCTCTCCTCCACAGTCAACAGCCTCTCTGAGCAAAGTTAAAATCTCCTCACACATCCAAACAGACGTTACTCCTTCTAAATAAACAAACAGTGAGGGCGGAAAGAGGTGCTGTTTAATGTAGTATGGCTCTATATTTTGATAATATTTACTATACTTAGGAGGAGATTTGTAAGTTGGTAAGTCGCTGGGGTGGGTTGAATCGATTTTTCATAGTATTATGATATTGTCCTACTTAGTGTCTTTAAACACTGTACTTACATAAGCAAAAATGTGATACATTGTACTTACTATGTTGTTCTGGGTTGGTTTAGGGTTAGGGGTGGGTTTAGGGTTAGGGATAGAAATGTAATTATACACATACATTTTACATTTAAAAATACATTAAACAACCTGTAGGAAATAATTACACTTCTTGTAGGTACATTGTAGTTATTGTCACTTAATGTAAAGTGGGACCTACAATATTTGTTATCAAAATACTATATTGATATTCAATATCTAAAGAATAGATATTGTTAGTGAACTTTTAAGTCCAATGCAGACAAAAGAGAAACAGGTGAGTAAAAGATCTATTTTGTTATTGACAACATTTGTTACATGGCAACATTACTGACCAAAAACAATCTGTCAGCTCCCACTATAGTCATTCCCAAGGTTTATTGCAGTAGAATGTTTAAAATGCTATATTCTTTGCAAAAAAACACCACACTCAGTAAACATAGTCCGTATTGCCCATGCATTATATTTTAGGTCTTCTGAAGTCATTTTATAGCTTGATGTGAGCTAAAGTCATTTGGGTTTGGAATGTCACAGGGGTTAGGGAATGATATCAGTTTTTATTTTTGTGTAAACTTCTCCTTTAAAAGAGCATTATCTATTTGCTATGGTCTTGTAACACGTTTGCATAATTTTATTTGAATGTGTTTTTCACGGTCAAGTGGGTGAACGAGAGGTTATTTTGACCTAACCGGCCATTCTGACCACTGGGTCATGCAAAAACCATACATAACCTTTGTGTATTATGGAAAGGAGAACAGTCAGAAAGAAAAACGCAAAGATTGTATCACCTGAGGTGAACCACCGTAGTACTCCATCACCAGTAAACACCTGCGTAAATTGGCTTGATAGAACTGCATGTGTTGTTATGGTACAGGGACTTGTGATTGGTGAGCATGTTTTGCTGGTGGGTTATCATTACTCAGCTGACCTGTAAACCACAAACGGACTGTCAGGATGCCAGTGAACTTTAGAGCTTAAAAAACTCCCTCTCTCTGTTCCTTTATCACATAAATAAGTTTCCTAAAGTAGGGGTTTAACTCTTGTTGTTGACATTGAAGGGAACATGGCCTGCTAACAGCAAATGGTGAATTGAACAGAAATCACATTTGAGTTGCATTATGTTCTGTTCCTTTGCAAAGTGCATGGAAAAACTGCTGCCAGTTACTGGCACAGCTTGTGAGTGAGAACAGAGTGTGGCAAACTGCTCCCCCTAAGGACCTATGTACCCAAAACACATGGCCATACAAAACCGCAGTCATATTCCTGGACACAATCTACACAAGACAGTCCATACCCCCTACTGACATCAGGAGGTTAAATTGGTATTAGAATAAAGAGATCATTTTTTACCCTTTTAAACAGCTAGAGCTGCTTCTGAGTGGCTCTTTAAAACTGATTAAATGTCCCTTGGTATTTTTTCCCTTGGTATGTTTTTATTAAGAGATGATGTCATAGGACAATGATCCCTGCAGATATTCTCAGTGGCTGGTGTGAAGGGCTTGTGGTGGTAGTCCCTTTCTCCTCAGGTCTGTACATTTTGTTCACTTGACTGATGTACACACAAGCAGACACAGACTGACACAGAGACACAAACAGACTAAAATTAAGTGTCCTATAAGGCTTCTTACCATCTTATCATCTAATGGGTAATCATGATTGTGTGCTAGAAGACAGATAAAGGACATAAGCAGGTAACGGTTAGTTGATCTGTCTGTCGGCCTGTCTGATGGTTTGCCTGTCGTCTATCCATCTGTCCATTCACCAATCCATCCATCCATAATAATAAATCTTTATTAAATCTTTCTATACTTTTATTTTTATATGTTCTAAAATTGTTATTTGCCCTTTTACATAAGAGGTTTTATTTCCTGAACTGAATGTGTTAATATTATAATTACAAAATATTATGTAATTTAATTATTTCACCCAATATTTCACCCAATGAAATTGTAATAGTTTCAATGCCTTAACAGCCCTATATTTGTTTCAATTCATAATTTTAGTTTTATAAGTTTAACAAAGCAAAGCTGAGATCTAAAGTATTCTGTGATGCCTACTTAAGTACTCCCCTGGGGTGCACATGCTCGTGAATCACTGTTCTATGTCAGTTCTATTTCTCTCACCACAGTGTCTGTTTTTGCTTTCTGCTGTATGAAGTCTGTATTAGCTGTGTGAGTAATTCAATATCACCTGCTTAGCCTCACACTTCCCTGTCTGGTGTTCTGAGTGTTTTTCCCCTGGTGATCGTATATAGGTGTTCTGTGATGGCCCCTAATTAGCTTGGGAAGTGTTTAAGATACACTGTGTTCTCTCCACAGGGCTGTGGAATATGCCCTGATCCTCAAGAGCAAAACAAGAAAGGAGTGGGCAAAGAAAGAAAGTGAGGGAGGTAAATAAAGGGATCAGGGCAGCATAAAACTCCACATGCACTTAAAAATAAATTTTTGGATAATGTGACTGCTAAATAAGATCTCTTTCACAATTCTTATTTGAGTTCATTAATCAATAGTCAAATAATTTTCAGCTTAAGGGTAGCAAGTGGTGACAGCATGAAGCAGCTTTAAAAAACACCATTTACACAATTTAAACAATTTTAGTTTGGGCTTGTGTTTGTGGCGGGTAATATTATAATATTATTATTACAACAAAAGACACGACAGACAAACATTTCCATCTAAACCAATCCTGACTCACTTAAATGAATCAGACTGTTTAAATCCTCATATAAGAACAAATGTGAAAAACTTGTTGGAAAATGGAGTATACTGGAAAATGTAAAGTATTTTGAAAACAGCTGAGCTATGAATTGAAGGGGGACTTTACCACTGGCCAAATGGACATTCAAAAAAAGTGGCTGCCTACACTGAAAAAGTCAGTGCTGTTAAAAAAGCTGATGTCTTCCCTTTTGCCAAATAGGTCATTACCCATAATACACTGGGCATGTTAAACAGACTGTTACAAAATGTGGAAGTGAAATATGTAGTTTTCAAGAAAGCCCATGTTTTAAAAGACTTTTACTGACAAAAAAAACATGCTTTTCTCTGCCCAGGTATGTTACACTTGAAGTTACTCCTCAACAGGTATTCAAAGTTAAATGTTGACTTGTGTGTCTATAAATGTGTCTATGAACTGTATGTGTGAATTTAAACCTTCTCATACTCTGTGTGTATGTACATGTATGAATGATAGCTGTCTCTAGAGAACCCCTTTCATTCTCTTGCCTCTTCATCTGGCCAGACACTACACTCCCTTCTTTCATTGCTTGTCCTTCTCGTGGGAGGAGAATCAATTACTTTTTAATAAGAGCTCCAATTAGTCCTGAGTACATTGCGCTAAATATAACTCTTATTGTCATGATCTAATGAGCAGAAGGCCGGAGTTTGACCTCTGTCAGATGAGCACTGGGCGCTGTGTTAGGGCCCTTAGAGCTTGTGAACACATAGTACAATTTATTATTGAGACCAAGTCTGAGACAAGCCCACCACATGTCAACATGGGGCCTGTCAAACCCACCAGCACATAGTGGTAAATTATTTTTACCTTGTCAAGTAGGATCATGAAGCAGGAAAAAAGAAGAAGTTTGTTTGTGTGTGTGTGTAATGGTGAACACTGACACACATTCAAATCTAAACTAATACACAACACACACAAACACGTACTGGAAATTTGTTAAAAAAATCTATAATTTGTAATGCATAAAGAACATTCTGGTCGTCAAATCTGATTGGTCAACTGTACCATAAATTATGTTTAAGCTTAAATTGCACAATAAAAAGCAGTTTTTCCAAGTTGTTTCAGCTACTGCACATGTGCAAAGGCTGTCAAAAATCTATCAACACTCTGTACATAGCCTCTTTTCCATAGAATCATTAATGTTTAGCAATTTATGATTTGCTAATTCGATTAGAAGTTGCGGGTTCATTCCCTAGAGCAGACAAATTGAGCATTGCAATTTCCCGCATTCATATGTACAGAACTGCGGAATCTTGTTAATTCTATAGTCTTTGGCGTTTTCACAACTGGATCATTTGGAATAATTTTTTAGATAAAAAATCTTTGGCTTCCAGCTCCTTTGAGTCCTGTTCCATTCTGACTGAAGGTTATTCTGCACCACACAGGAATGAGAGGCTGGCATGAATGCATAGGTTTGTGTTCTGTGCCGTGATACAAAAGTTCTTTTTTTTACAGCACCTTGACAGACGTCATCGCTAACGCACACTGTATCCAAGTTGCGCAAAAGATGGAAACTAAGACAGAAAATAAATGTTAACAATCAGACCACCTCACAGATAATTCAATGAGAAACTTAACTGAGTGTAACTGAATTTTTAACCCCCTTTTTAAAGATCCACCACTGTTTCCTATCTTTTATTGAATTTGATGGAACAACAACATTTGTGTGAAATGATAAAAGCAGCTATCTTGGTTACAAATCATGTCAGTAGAATTTGCATGTGATTTGTATGGTTTTTTTTAATCACTTATGCTAAACCTGTATTAAGGACTGTTTATTTCAATCACTTATGTTAACCTAGACGGTTAAAAGGTGGACTGATGAAGCAGAGCGGGATTTAAAAGCATGTTTCGAATTGACTGATTGGAGTGTTTTTGAAGATGCTGCCACTAATCTGGACGAGTTTACAGAGACTGTAACTTCATATATCGGTTTCTGTGAGGATATGTGCATCCCCACCAGAACATTTTTATCAATCAATAATGATAAACCGTGGTTTACAGGGAATGTGGTTTTCGTCACGCCAAAGAGGACACTTACAGAATGGGGGATAAAATCTTGTAGAACCAGGCCAAAAACAGACTAACAAAGGAGATCAGAGTGACTGAAAGGGAAAACTCTGAGAAACGATCTGACGTCAGCATGGACTGGTCTGAAGAACATCATGTACAAGACACCATTCCCGCAGTCTGTGGAGAATCAGCAACTGGCTGATGATCTCAATGTGTTCTATTGTCAATTTCAAAAGGCCAGACTCACACCTGACTCCCGCTCTGATCTGCAGAGCACACATTCACCTCCCCCCTTCCTCCCTCACCAATCAACCAGTGCTAAAGGTCTGTGTAGAGGATGTGAACCGGGTCTTTAGGAAGCAGAAATCTAAGAAAGCTTTTGGCCCAGATGGTGTTTCACTGTCCTGCCTAAAAGTCTGTGCTGACCAACTGGCACCCATTTTCACACAGACCTTTAACAGATCACTGGAGCTGTGCTTAGCCCCCTGCTGCTTCAAACATTCCACCATTATCCCAGTCCCCAAAAAGCCCAAAATCACTGGACTTAATGAATACAGACCTGTTGTCTGACCCGTGGTCATGAAGGCATTTGAGAAACTGGTCCTGGACTACTTGAAGGACATCACTGGATCCAAAACAGTGGAGATGATTGTAGACTTCAGGAGAACCCCCCTGCACTTTCCCCACTCACTATCATGGACAACACTGTGACTACAGTAGAGTCATTCAGATTCCTGGGTACAAACATCTCTCAGGATCTGAAGAGGGACAATTACATTGACTCTATTGGGAAAAACGCCAAGCAGAGGCTATATTTGATCTGGATCAAAGAATATTCATGTGTTAGAATGGCCCAGTCAAAGTCCAGACCTAAATCCCATTGAACATCTGTGGCAAGGCTTGACAATTGCTGTTCACAGACACTCCCCATCCAATCTGGCTGAGCTTGAGCTATTTTGCCAAGAAGAATGGGCAAAAATTTCAGTCTCTAGATGTGCAAAGCTGGTAGAGACATACCCCAAAAAACTTGCAGCTGTTATTGCAGCGAAAGGTGGCTCTACAAAGTATTGATGCAGGGGGCTTAATACAAATGCACACCACACTTTTCAGATTTATATTTGCTTAAATTTTTTTCTCATGTATCAATTTTGTTCCACTTTACAATTATGTGCTACTTTGTGTTGGTCTATTACATAAAATCTCAATAAAAAACATTTAAGTTTGTGGTTGTAATGTGTAATAAAAACTTTTGCAAGGCACTGTATACTATTTAATTATCTTATATTAATAATCAAACATGTTGTCTTAGATGTAATCATTTCAGAGATTCTTACACTATCCTGGAACCATTTAGAAATGATTTTATATCACAAAAAATGTTTTTTTTTGATGCTGCAATGACCTCGGGGATAAGGACAATTATACAGTACTTAAATAATACTGTGCATAGAAAAGTTTAAGAAGAGCTGTGGTGGTATTTGTAGATATAAAAAAAAAAATGTTTACTCCAGTGGCCTTTCAGCACAGTTGTACAGTTCGTGGTTCTGAGTAAAAGCTTTGTCATTAAGTTCGAGATGCTGCTCAAAGATATCGAAAAGGGGTGAGTCAATAAAAACTCAATTTCATTCCCAGGCAATTTATGTGATTATATGAAATATGTACATGAATTATTCCTCAGCCACTGATTTAATATTGTGCTGTAGACATATGGAACTGTCATGGAAATTCAGAACAAAGTGTACAGTAGGTGTGAGAGAAGAAAACATCTACTTGGACTATGTAACAGCCCTGCATCAGTACATTACATTGTAAGTAATGTTAACAGATAAACTGATAAACTTTATAAGTCTTAGTCTTTTACCTGCATAATAACCTGCATGTATGCATTTTAACCATCAAAAAGAGTGTGGAGGGTATGATGTGATGTCTTTTGTATAATCTCACTGCAGTGCATACTCTGTATAATCAATTATCTTTGAATGTCATCTAATCAAATGAATGTCAGATTAACGCAAATAAATAGCTTAAAATGCTTTGCTGACACAGGAACAATCATTTCTATTTAAAAAAATACTTCAAATATCATAGGCAATATCTTGGGGTTGTTTTTAATTAACACATGGTGATAGTTCATTTATTTTCCACAGACACTATTAGAAGGTCATTACACCGAGTCAATGATTTCCTATATGACAAACCAGCAATGGCCAGACTGATGCCATATAGCTGCGGGTGACAGAAATATATCAGACTTATCATGTGGAAAAACGGATTAGGTCCCGAACAGGTGGAAATACACACTTTAAAAAACACTGAGCTCTGTCATGCAGACAGATGCTGCTGGCGATGTGAAAATCCCCTGAGTTACCACAATATTCCACTGAATGAAGTGGGCCATAACATATCTTAATTTTCAGCTTGTATAAAGTGAGTTTAAGTGTATATTTCTGAATATATACTGTATATGTAAGGTGGAATTTGTTTGAAAAAAGCACATTTATCTCCTTTTGATTCTCAAGAAATGTAAAGGTGGTTTTAATGATGCATAACACCTACACCATGAGTGACACAAATAACTTACCCATCCATGCATCCATCAGGCCACACTAATGCCACCCAAAAACACCTGCTGTGCAACACAAACATTTCCTTCAGTCCTCCTTTAGCTGTCAGTCCCCACAAAGCATGCATCCAAAAACATCAAAAGCTTCCCCTAAAAAATGCATTTCTTTTCCATACAATGAAAATGCATGATCACTGTCAGGATTCCTTGCATGAAAAATGTAAACTGCACCACTAAACCCGCTCTGAAAATGTTTAACGGCGCAAAATGCGGCCAAGAACGTCCTGGGCTTATATAGCAAGACTGATTGGGAACAGGTGCGGCAAACAGGAAGTAATCAACACTAGGTACAGGGAACATGGGAATTGTAGTCCAAAAACCAACTAGTACTTAGGTGAAGGCTCCCTCTGACGGCTAGGAGGACGCAGAGCAGCAGCCTCCTCCGTAACACCCTGACCTCAGTATGTAAGTAAAAGAGTGAAAAGTGATTGAAAGTCTCTCTTTCTCTTTCTCTCCTTCAATCCATCCATTCTGCATCAATAAATCTTTTTGGGTTTTGGGTTTAAATATGCATATAGACACATAAAATTAGTATGTTTATGCGTCTATGTTTATGATCTACGCACGTGAGATCAGTACAGTGTGAGAGTTTATGTATATGTATTTCTTCAGCCTGCCTAAAAACATTGATGCCATCTTTAGAATGTGTTTTACGCTCATGTAGTCTTTTATTATAATATATTTAATTTCTTAACACCAATAATCAAAAGACTGGCTATGCAGTCTGACAGCAACACTGGTCTCATGACAACTGAACAAGGACAATAAAGAGCAGAATCTAATATATGGTGCTTTTGACTGTTTAATGACTCTGGAATATCTGAAAAATCTGCAGATGGAATTCTAAAGTGTTGGATATTTATGTGTAAAACAGGCACAGTTAAAACAAGTTGTGAGGAGCAAATGGACAGGTGAAAGGTCAAAGTATTCAGGGATGTGTTGGTAAGTCGCAATCCTGCTTTTATCGGATTGTTGGCAGTTATATGAAGGCAAGAGTGTCATTTTTACAATGTGGCATTTAAAGAGAAAGCCATCAATAACCTCAACTAGACTTCAGGGACTATAAATGTCAACAGCATTAAGGGTTAATGCGAAAGGCCTTCACAGAGCATCACCTGCAATATGAACACACACGCCCCCCCCCCACAACACACACACATCACACACACACACATAATATTATTTGCACAAAAACTGCCAAACAGGTGCATGTGTTCAGGAAACAAACAATAATTCTTCTTTCTCTGAATTTTCCATTTTCCTGGGAAACCCCCATTTTCACAGCAGATTTACAGATTCCAGATTCCTTCCATTGACTTCTGTTGCTGTAATACAGGACTAATTATATTAAGCATGTCATGATGCATATCATATATTGTATAATATCCCCTAAACCTACAGTTACTCTAACACTCTCAGATTTAAATAAAACATTATTTTATTATGTGTATGTGCTCACAATGTACATGTACTAGATCTTACTATCATTGTGCATCGCAACTTTCCCAACACACACAAAAACTTACTTCTTAGAGGCTACAATATATTAGTGAGTTAAAGTGTTACATTTATTATGTGCTTTACCCACCCCAACTCACAAGTGTACTCACAGAGGAGTTTTTGACATATATCATGTTTGTAAGGACATTTAAAATATGTGAATCTTACAAAAAAATTACACACACACACTGCCTTTTTTTACATGCACACAAACATGGCTTAAAATGCATCATATAAACATTCTCAAATGAAGATTGTTTAGAGTAACGTGACATTCACATTAGGGCCTTAGACTTCACCCTCTGCCCTGCACACACACACATACACACACACACACTCTACAGCGCTCTGAACAAAGGTTAGATCAATATATCAATTTACATTTTTATTTAACCTGTCAACTTCAAATGTGGGCTTGTTCTCCTGTGTGTATGTAACTATGGTTTTACAGCATAATGATGTTCCCTAATAAGAAGAACAAAGATAACAGCCATGTTTGACCACACACGCACACACACGTTTCCTCATCTATCTAAAAGCAGACATTCCATAGACTTCTATTGCTTTTACACACATAGTTATAAACAATATAATCTAACACTAATTAATTACTCTAAAAGAAAGCTTAAGCCTTTTTTACTATTTGAAAAAACTTCATTTGCTACATTTTTATAGTGGTTTTACAAATGAGGATGTCCTCAAAAGGAGGTTTTGCACATTCATCAGGTTTTGCTGACTTTTGGGTACAAATTTGTAGTAAACCCCTCCCTCCCAACCTCCCTCCCTCCCACACACACACAAACAAACACTGCTCCAGCATGCCTTTTCTCTGCTTTGTGCTTTTTCATAAAGACAGTATAATCATGGCAATCACAGGCCACCATAACTAAAACCATTATATTCCCATTCAGACACCATAAACGCTTCATCTGCATCTCCCATTTTATGCTCCTGGTTTTGAAAACTGCTCCTATGAATGGTGAAAATCAGTGGGACAACAGAAGGGGAGCAGCTGCAGGGTCAATATAAAGCATCTCAAACACATTCAGTTCTATAAGCAGAACCACATGCTTATTAACTAGATCCATTAAGAGTTTTAATTAGTGTGAGAGAGACATATTAGAGAGAGAGAGAGAGAGAGAGAGAGAGAGAATAGGGGAGCACATGCTAGTGGTCACAGGGGAAGGTTGTAGCAGGAGCTGAAGTCCAATAACACAAATGATTATTTTCTCTAGTTTAAAATTGTCTTCAGGTATAATAATTTTTGTGAATTCCGTTCTATTATTTATTTTGCTTTATTTATTTATTATTCACTTATATTTATTTATTTTTATTATTATTCACTTATTATATTGGATCAGATTGTTACATGCTTTGGGAGATAGGGGCATGTAGTTGTATGGTTTTTCAAAAGTTTAAATTTTCAAGAATTTCATACTATTTATACATTTTCTTTTGGCTTAATATGGATCGATATTCTTGTGGTACCTTTTACATTTATGTTTACTATTTTACTATTTCATATTAATATTTGTACTGTGTTAATATTTTATTTTAGGTTTCATAATGTCAGTTTTTAATTATTACAATTTATTGGAAATTGCTTTTCTGTCTGAACACACAATGCAGCTCATAATATTAAGGCTGGACTACATTAAGTTTAAATCTATCACCTTGGTCTTCAGGAGAGTCACCGGAACTTCACCCTATTACTTCAACTAATTCTTTCAGTTTTATGTCCCCTCCAGCCAACTACTGTATACAAGCGTCACAATGAGGTACCGGATCACTCTCTAAGGCATTCACCTATTATGTCCCTTGCTATCAGAGCTTCCAGTATTCACCTGATCTGCTGAAGCCTTTAAGAAACAACTTAAAATGCAATTTTGGAGACACCTGAATAATCTCTAATTCTCTGATGCTTAACTTCATTTAATGTTGTTTATAAAACAAAAGCTGTTTTCTGTTCATCCTGTCTCTAGTATCAGAACGTTTTCAAATGTAAATATCACTATGCGGTCTTGGCTTGTTGATTATTAGGGCAAAATGTTAAATGCTCTCTCTCTCTCTTTGTACATTGCTTTGGATAACAGCATATGCTAAATAAATAAATGTAAATGTAATAGCAGGTTTCCATTGTGGACACATACCGTGTTTAGCATGGCAACATGCCCCGCAAATGGTCAATGTGTGACAATATATTGTCCTGTGAAATTAAAAGACATTGTATAGTTGTTTTGTAGACAGGTTTGCGTCTATACACAAAACAACTCTGTACTGCACTGTACATAGTACATATGAAATAATGTTCCTGTGTTAGCAGTGTAACTGTCATTCATTAAATACAATAAACAGTTCTTTATTTTCTCCTCCTCTATTTCCACAATGACTGGAATCATAAGAGCTGCCCATAATACACAGTATTGTTTCTGCCAAAATGTATTATTAGCCTGTGCCACCTATTCATTTAAATGTTTTGATTCTTTTAATTGCCAAAATAGGGAAACATTCCCACAAACGATCACCATCTTACTAAGCAAAAAAATTGCTTTCAGGTCATAAAAAATACATTTTTTAAAACAATAAAGTGCATACATGTCAAGGAAAAAATTTATGCACAATAAAGAGATAACATTTTTTATTTTAATTAGGTGAGCGATTGAGAGGGAACATTTATGGCATTATACTTGGAGACATCATTTCATGGGTTAGCTGTAAAATCTAGCTGAAAAAATATTGATTTATTACCTACTAGTTCATATATTCTGTCAAGACAAATAATAATATTTTAACTAAATGTAAATTAAAAAATTATAAAATGTATGAATATAATATTTGATATATATTATATATTTGATATATATTGATATATTTTACATACAGGATTCAGGATAAAAACAGAATCTTTAGTAAGGATATAAAATACTGTATTAATCATGTATCTATTATTTTAATTTAAGTATTTAAAGTTAAATTTTAAATTTAATATTTATATTTTTAAATTAAGTATTTAAGTATGTAAAAGTTTTAGTAGCTATTAGCAGATTTATATAAAAATGACATTAATGAGAATCTAATAAAAAATCACAATTTAAAATTTTTTAAATTACAATAAATAAACTGTACAAAAATCTAATAAATAGGATTTTAATTTGAGTCTGTCAATTGACTTACACATGTAAAAACACCATTCTATAGTGGTTGTAAGCTTCAGCATTAATTGACTTATTGCTTCATGGCTACATTAGAGCTCTGCTGTAATTGCTTCCTGTTCTATTGACTTTAGAACAGAATGGCTTACTGGTTTGCAGATATATTGTTAGATCTGTTCACCTGTTTACAGAATCACACATTTTATTAACCCTCTTTCTCTCCTCATAACAGCTTTCTTCTCTCATTTTCCTTGGATCCAATAAAATTTTACGAAATCAATTACAGGTTCTAATTAAGCAATGGTGCGTGATAAAAGCAGTGAAATATATAAAAGCGCATTCACATGACAACCTTAGATATGAATTCTTTGACCCTTCTGATGCACACAATGTGCAAAGCAAACAATGTGCAAAAGCAAACAATACCATCTTATTCCACGCGCACGCTGAGTACTTAACTCTTGGAAAACAATCATATACCATAATTTTTCTATTCTGCCTTAAATATTACCCAGACCTCTTTCTTAACAATGTGTTCTCCAAAATTGTCCGCTTCTAATGCGAGACTTCATCTTCAGAAGAGCTTTCACCACAATCCTCTTTTCACCCCTCCTCCAACTTTTCTCTGTGTCCCACAATTCCAGGAGGCTTAGGCCTCTGTCTGCCCAATGCGTGAATCAATATTTTCATTTTGACACTGTCTCAGTTTTCAATTAAAGATGAGTACAGTCTCTGCAGACTGCTCTGAGGGGCCATCAATCAAAGGGCCCCAGTAGGTCCTCTTTAAACAGATGTGTCTGCCACTATTTTTATAATCATACTTCATTACAAGACATGTCTGGAGAAAAAAGGTAAGCCACACAATTCTATTATATTCAATAGACAACCTAACAGACCATAAAAGATAAGCTTACAAACCATGTGGAAAATACAGTTGTATGAGCTGACTTTTAACCTTTAAGGGACATAAGTTAAAACATGCTAAAATATACTTTAAGTGTGCTAGGGCCGGGCAATAAATAGAATAGTACTTGTTAAATTCCTAAAGATTTTGCTGCAGACATTGTTAAACATTAATATTTCAATATAGAAAGAGATATAGAGTTTTTAACTATAGATTATTCTTCATTTTGCTGTTTTATTTAATACATTGCACACATTTGGAATTTGCAACAATGGATGATGGTTCCTCTAACTAATAAACCAATCTTCTAAGATCTACTAAGCAAATACATTATTATTATTATTGTTTAACATTATTATTGTTAATTTTATTATTATTAAAAAATATACTGAATATCTTTAAAGGTTTAAGAAATAAATTTTTTAGGCTATATATATATATTAGGCTATATAGCTCAAAGTTATCAGAGTTAGTATATATTTAAGTATACCTTCAACCAAAGTTTTAAATACCAACTACAATCCTTCTCACCTCTGTGGCCTAAGATAAATGTGACTTGAATATCTTGTGACTATCTCAGTACATGTGGTACTGGGTTTATCGACAGCACCAAGCTGGCAGCTTTTAGCACGCTGTAAATTGTCAGCAGCTTCTGAGAAGCACTGTCGAGGTCTTCAATAATTAAACTAATTAACAGAGCAATTAGCACAACGTGATGGTGCTGAGTGAGCATGGACAGCCGAGTTGATGGTGAAGTCTTTTTGTCTGCCATTTACAAAATCCCCAGAGAAACAAGTAATGAGCTTTAATAAGGAAGGGTTAATGTTAGCAAAGTAATCAACACAAATGCTATATATAACACTGACACATATGAAGGATTGCTGTTAGAAGAACTCTATTGCTAGGCCGAATTGTAACTCCCCATCTTCCTAGTGCTGAAATTCCTTAATTTTTTTTAAGTTGCATTCTATAAAGCATAAAAGACATAAAAAAACACAAACACTAACAAAATGAATCTGTTGGCAGTTCATTAAATACGGTCTGTAACAGCCGTATTGTTTCCTTGGTAACCACAACAATGACCTTAGTTGTATTGCCCAAGTGTGTTGTTTCTTCTGCTTCCTGTCCAAGGCCTTCACTGTAACGTCATTCTGAATGATTTTCTACAGCATGTGCCTCCATCATCATATTGTTTAGAGATACACACTCATGTTGCATCCTATTTCCCAAAACAGCGGTAGGGTAACAAAGGTTCAGATCAATACTGTCTATATCATTCTGAAGACAACAATCTGTGTACAACAAGGCCCTTTGTGAAGTCAGTATCTCCCCTAAGTAGTTTTGTATGACTGAGTTGATAAACCTGAGTTTAAAATGGTAAGATCTTAAAACCAGCACAGAAATATTGTTATTCCAATATCAGTCGTTCTCGACTGATATTATGTCAAGACACTGAATTGTTTATCATACTTAAGTATACAAAAATCCTCTTGAACTTAAACTTGAACTTGAAATTGAATAAAACTCAACTCAAAAATGAACTGCAGAGGTCTATATGTTAAATTATTAAAATGACATAGGGCAAAAATGGAAATAACAATTTTGTAAGTGTATTTTTTTTAACAGAGAACGATGCACATTTGAACTACAGCAGACATTTGAATTACCAGCCTATAACACGTAATTAAATATTATATTAGTTTAACTGTATTAAAAAGAACTCACAGATGTTGATGTCAACAATAAATCATTGGAAACATTTTCTATCTTTTAAAAGTTATGTCTTAATATCTGACTTTAAGTTTAGTTTATTTGTTAGTTTAATAGTTCCTTTCATTATTTGCATTTTGCTTTGTTTCAACAGAACTGACCTGTTATCCACTAGTTAGTTGAACCACTGATCCTGATGTTGACCACTGATCTAGCTCAGCAGGCTTGAAATGAGTAATGTTTGCAAATTATTTTATTGTCATTTTACATGTTTGTGTGCAGTGTGGACAGATAAGCTTTTGTCTTTGACATTTTCGAGCTTTGAAGATGATCAAAATCTAAATCATTGTGGTCTGACTCTTTCTAAACATAGACAAATATTGGGGCAGGAGACGTGGTAAACATTCCTGACCTTCACAAAGGTCAACTCTCTAAATTTTTCTCTCTAAACTCTCTATTTTTCCTAACTATGCTCATCATTGATCATTTAAAGTCAACTCTATGTTTCACACTTATCATCATCATCTTTAATGTTTCTGTTGATAAACACCCTTGAAAGTGGCCAAAAAGGGCTTTAAATGAGAATTTGCAGACAAACTTATTAGTCACTGCATATCTCTTATGTATATTTATATGTAATGCATGTGCTCAGATTTGCTTTCATACTATAAATGTGATGTGTTCACATCCATCTGACCACAAGTACCTTAAAATGTGATCTGAGTAACTGAAGCACAAAACATTGTGGACCCTATTTACACCTGTATTTAGCACTGATTGCTTGTGATTGGATCATCCAAGATGGATGTTAATACCAGCTGCAAATAGGGCCAAAGTCTCAAAGGCTTATTAGCTACAAAAAATGTGGTGCATCCCTGGGGGAAACAACAGTTAGACTTCTCTTTGTATCTATCTGTCTAGAAAACAGGGGGTGGGTCCAGCTCCTGCAGGCTTCACTATCTGCTTTGTGCACATGCTTGTATGTGTGTGAATGGTGTTTGTGTGCTTTAGAGTATATTGATTCTTTTTGTTTGTCATTGAAGTGAGTTTACCTGTTTGCGCTGCCTATTTGTTGACTGTACATGGACTGTGTGTGTTTGTTTGTCAATTACCTTGCGGTCTGGAGAAGATGGATGTTCTTAGTGTGGTTGGAAAGCACCTCACTTTTCTTCCGTTGGCATTTACAGGTAATATGACATTTCAGGTAATCTCCAGCATACACACTTGCTCCTAACTGCTCCTTAGGGAGCGATGTGGCTGAGGGTGAGAAAAAGGCAATTGTTGTTCGGAACAACTAACATGAGGTGGGGCTAATTTATAACAAAGGCGATCCAGAGATGGAGACCCAAGGCCAGGGAGGTCGGAAGGTCCAGGGTGGTCTGGACTGTTATTACCACAGCATCAAGGGGCAGTTTGAGAGCAATTACACCCGTAGCCCATAACTCTCCCTTCCGCACCCCCACAGCTGTAATGAAAGACCTTTCAACCTACACAAAATGGCCTCCTAGCCGTTTTCAAGAAAATGGATATAAATCAAATGAAAGCCTACTGCTCCAACGCTAACAGACCCCATGCTGGATGTGCATGTGTTCATTTGTGATTGCAAGGGGATATTTGGAGAATGCTAGATGGATTGATAGATTTGACTGGCCACATACTGGATCAGGTGAGGAGAGGCATTGGCAGAGGACATTGTGATTAATTGTACAAGGCTGTCAGTTGCCTTCTGAGTGTGTGATTGGGATGTATTGGCTGCAAAGAGAACTAATCAAACCCATGATGGAAAGCAGATTCCAGTGCCTCCTTAATAATGCCTCACCTGTGTGCAGCATGTTCAAGAGAAAGAATTTGCTGTAGTTCAGATGCCCAACATTCTCTGTCAAAATGCTGTTGATTCACACTCTGGTTAAAATCTGGGCTCTGGTTAAAATCTGGGCTCTGATAAAGGCAATGATTGACAATTACATGAGAATTGTGCTCCATTTCAAATTTTATGTCAAAAGGTAAACCATTTCAAACACTTTTCCACAACCAAAGTGGTCATTTTTATATATGGTTTGTGACCGCCAAGAAATCTCATTTTAGGGACACTAAAGTCTAAGAAAGTCAATAAAGTAACCCAGTAACCTAACAGGGACCATTTTTAGAACATTGGCTAACGTTCTCTAATAGTTGTTTCATGTTATCAAAAAGTTCTTGCAGTAATGTTTGTCTAACATTATATATTATATCAAAGTTATTATAACTTTTTTACCATTTTTGTTATTTTAATGGAAATTTTATGGAAACGTTATGGATTCGTACAACCTAAAATTGTTAACTCGGAACATTGTTCTTGGAGATCTATAGGGGTTGGACAATGAAACTGAAACGCCTGGTTTTGCACATTTAATTCTGCAGTGAGTTGGGCAGCTGTGGTTTTATGTTTTTTGGATACAATCCGGGTTAGCACCCGGACATCCCTTTCGGACAGCTTCCTCTTGC
>JAZGTJ010009211.1:0-19698 GCA_036877575.1 Botia almorhae | reverse complement strand
TATATTAATGCTATTCACATATATTTAAAAACGTGACACTGCACATGATTTTTTTAAAAACGTACAAAAATATTTTATATATAAAACTATTAATTAGTGGAACATTTAATGCATCTTTATTTGACCTCAAATCATATCAGCTCCTGCGACCCCCCTGTGAACTCTGGCCCCCAGGTTGGGAACCACTGACCTAGGGTGTCAGACATTTTGTTTTGTAGTAGTGAACAACTAATTTCCTACATTCGTTCACTGCTTTTTACCCACAATGCATTCTGACTTTGAGTGTACACTCACTCTCTATTTCATATGCTCCAATGCAAGACGGCTACCTGACTGAAATTAGCTTGAAGGCACTGTGAGTATAAATCAAGAAAATGTTCATAAATTTGCGTTTGTTTTTGTTGACAATTATTTTCTACTTTTTCCAAAACAAACATTAAATAAATGACATATTTTATATTGTTTTTATTTGTTTAATTTTAAAATATATATGATTATTAAATGTAGTAAAAAACACTAGTTTATTTCTTGTTTTATTTGTAGTGTAGTTTGGTTCTCTCTATTATCACCAAATACAATAAACTTGACAAATATGACAAACAATGAGAAATGAACTTACGATAAATTCTGCTACATGATAGGCCTAATGTTGATGATCAAAATGTCTGCGAAAGTACTCTGACACAGACTTGCACACATTTTTTGTGCAAGCCTGTCACTGCATGCTTTTCACTTAATTAACATACAGAATGGCAGAAAGACCCATAAAAATCATATTCCATTTTAACTGAAAAGTTACAGAAAAGATAAAAATCTTCTTGAATATAAGTGTAATAAGGTACACAAACTACAATCAAACATATAAGTTATAGCAACAAACTTCATGTTTACTAGCATGGCTGTTTCTGGTTTTGGTTCAGTCATTGTAAAAAAAAATTATAGTGTGCAATTCTATGCATTTCTTTGTGGATTTAGAACATCTCAGGTTACGTATGTAACCCATTTCCCTTAGACTGGGAACAAGATGCTGCGTCAGCTTGACGCTATAAGGAAAGTGCTTAATGTGCGCCCGAGTCTGAACATGTGTAAAACCAGGCCTATTAACATCAGGGTCATGTGACACAGCATTGCCCGCCACAAAGCCTTTAAAAGTTGCCCGCAAAATACGTCATCAGCTTAAGTCTGAAGAAATGTCATGCAGGTGAGACCGAAATGTGGTGAAGCAATGCAGTGTTTCGTTCCCTGTCTCAGTAAACCAGGTTACATACGTAAATTGAGACCTTCCTATTTGAGGGAACTCAACGCTCTAATGCCTCTAGTGACCAGCCACAACGGGCACCTTGGGGATATAATCTGGTCTAGGGTTCAAAATGGCTTTAAAAAAGCCAGGGGGAAAATCCAAGCAGGCAGGGTCTACAGATCAGGTCAGGTCAGAAACTTATCCAAGGCTGACTCTAAAGGCTCAAATGGAGCCAAAGGTAAGAACAACAATAAGGTCCCAAGAAGGGACCCTTGTGTGACAGACATCTGGCAGCACGCAGAAAACGAGACACCAGGGGGTGTCTCCCAATAGAGGCCCCATCGACAGTTTTGTGGCTAGCAGACATGGTGGCCACATAAATCTTAAGGGTGGCGGGAGCCAATCCTGCAGAGAGGCGCTCTTGAAGGAGCTCCCGCACTGCATCAACAGAGCAGTGAACTGGGTCAATATGGTGTTGCCCACCCAAGACACAAAGAGCTGCCACTTCAGGACATACAGTCTCCTAGTAGATGGGTCTCTGGAACTCAGAATGGTCTCTACAACCTCAGTTGAGAGACAGAATTTAAGAGCTGGCTACCCTAAGGGGTCAGACCCATAGTTTTCTGGCCAGGGGTGAAAGATTGACGCCCGAGCCTGCGATAGAATGTCCCTTCGGACTGGGAGCTCCCAAGAAATTTTTTCCAGGAGACACATCATGTCTGAGAACCAGACCCTGGTCGGCCAGAATGGTGCTACTAGAAGCAGCCAAACTCGGTCCTGGTGAACCCTGGCTAGGACCCCGAGGAGCAAGGCTATCTGAGGAAATGCATACAGACGTAACCTCGGCCATGTCTGTAACATAGTGTGAAGTCCCAAAGGAGATGGATAAGTGAGGCTGAACCAGAGGGGACAGTGTGTTGACTCAGCAGCGAATAAATCCACTTCCACCCGGCCATAACTCTGCCAAATGGACTCCACCACTTGTGGATGAAGCCTCCATTCCCTGGACCTCAGCCTCTGCCTCAACAGGATATCTGTTCCCAGATTTGCATGCCTTGGGATATACATTGCTCTGATGGAGAGCAGCCTGGTGTCTACCCAAAGAAGGATCTGATGTGCCAGCCTGAACAGGGGTGTAAACACAGTCCTCTTTGGTGATTCAAGTATAGGACCACTGTGGTGTTGTCCATGTAGACTAGGACGTGTTGGCCCTTGAGGTGTGGGAGGAAGGGCTTCAGCACCAGAAACACTGCCCTCATTTCCAGACAGTTTATGTGCCAGGAGAGATAAGATTCCTTCCACTTACCATGGACTGGGCGGCCACTGAGAACCGCCCCCCAGCCCGTGAAGGATTCGTCATAAGAATCCTGTGATGGCATAATGCTCCTAGAGTGGAATCCAAGGTAAGAAACCAGGGTGTGAGCCACATAGAAAGGGTACAAAGCCCTCTGCATGTAACCCTTACCACCCTTAGTGGGTGGATTTTGGGATGAAACCCGTTGATCTTCAGCCAGAACTGAAACAGTCTCATATGCAGCAAACCCATTGGAATCACATTGGCCCACCCGAATGCTGCCCACAGCAGCAAGGATAGAATCCACATGTGCAGGAGACAATTGTGCCAGCATAGTAGTGGATTACTCCTAAAAAGTAGTTCTGTGAACATAAGAAAGCATTTTCTTCTTGGGGTTAAGTCTCTGTCCCAAGCACCTCATATGAGCTAACATCTGATGCTGCCAGCATGAACTCATCTTCCAGCTCAGAAGAAACAACAGAGCAGGCTTCTGAATCTGGTGTGTGCTAATCCAGTTTGGCAGAGAGCGCAAGAGAAAAGGCAGGGCCGGTTTCTTGCTGTTCATCCGCCAAATTGAGCTGCGTTGTTCACATTGGCGGCGGTGAGGTCGGCTGCCATCACGACTGCTCTTACCACTTTTTCTTTGTTTTTTGTCTTTTAAATTAAGTTTCAGTACAGACATACCGGCGAATTCCTCAACATGGAGTACATTCGTTACAATAGAGATACTCTTATTTCTATTGGTGTACAATGTACTTACAATTCAACGTTTTTGAACCCGGATCCCAGCTGGCCGAGTGAGATCCTGAGGCAGAACAAAGGACGTGACCTGAATCGGCGGCCCCGAGGGAAACGAGCCGGCATCAGGAACAGGCTGAGAGCCCATGCACACCGCACACCTCTGCCTAGCAAATGTCATCCTTTTTATCTTCCTCGGGAGTTTACATGCCTCAGGCGGACATGGACATTGCTTTATGCGAGCTGCATGAAGCACTCATACAACACCAGACTCAGCACCGGGACGCTGTGCTTATTGTGGCGGGGGACTTTAATAGTGCCAACCTCAAATGCGCAGCGCCAAACTTTTATCTGCACATCAGCTGCTTCACCAGGGGTGAAAGGACACTGGACCACTGCTACACTACAGTCAGAGACGGCTACAAGGCACAATTTCGCCTATGAGACAACTATGAACAGAAACTAGAGTCACAATTTCAACAGAGTGGCTCTAGGAGTCTGTGGCAGGGACTAAGAACTATGACAGACTACAAAACACCATCTTCCAGATCGGTGAATGCGGACGCTTCTCTGGCAGACGAGCTAAATACCTTTTATGCTCGCTTCGAGGCTGCAGCTCACAGTACTACCAGCGTTAGCAGTGCTAACAGCGCTATAGGCAGCACACATGAGTAGCATGCCGGAGAGGACAACGCGTTCATCATCTCGGAGCACAGCGTGAGGAAGGCAATCAGGAGAGTGAATATCAGGAAGGCAGCAGGACCAGATGGCATCACGGGTCGGGTCCTGAAGGCCTGTGTCAACCAGCTTGCTCCTGTGTTTACTGTGATCTTCAACCTCTTCCTGGAACAGTCTACAATCCCGACGTGCTTCATACGGTCGACCATTGTTACTGTCCCCAAGAAACCCCAGCCCGCCTGCCTGAACGACTACCGCCCAGTGGCCCTGACCTCAGTAGAGATGAAGTGCTTCGAAAGACTCATCAGAGACTTCATCACTTCCTCCCTACCTGACACCTTGGACCCGCTACAGTTCACGTACTGTCCCAACCGGTCTACTGAGGACGCCATCATGCAGCCCTGAGCCATCTGGACAGCAGGAAGAGGGATTATGTCAAAATGCTGTTTGTTGACTACAGTTTAGCGTTTAACACCATAATTCCCTCCATACTCACCACTAAGTTGGAGATCCTGGGCCTTAGCCCATCCCTGTGTCGATGGATCTCCAACTTCCTGCGAGACAGACCTCAGGTAGTACGGGTGGGCAACTATGTCTCACCCTTACTCACCCTCAGCACTGGAGCCCCCCAGGGTTGTGTTCTGAGCCCCCTGCTGTACTCACTGTACACCTTTCCAGCTCCACCAACATTGTGAAGTTTGCGGACGATACTGTGGTGGTGGGCCTGATCTCCAATAACGACGAGATGGCCTACCTAGAGGAGATTAAAAACCTGGAGACATGGTGCCAGGTCAACAATCTCCTCCTGAACGTCAGCAATACTAAGGAGCTGATACTAGACTTTAGCAAAAAGTAGGAGAGGAATTACCAGCCCCTCACCATCGACGGGACCCCAGTGGAGAGAGTGGACAGTTTCCGGTACCTAGGTGTTTACATCATGCAGGACCTGACATGGTCCTGTCACTTTATCATCTCAGATGCCTGAAGGACTTTAAACTGCCCCCAAAGGTGCTAAAGACATTCTACACCTGCACTATTGAGAGCATCCTCATGGGAAGTATCACAGCCTGGTTTGGGAACAGCACCAAACAGGACAGGCAAGCTCTCCAGAGGGTGGTGCGATCAGCTGAGCGTACCATCCGCACCAAGCTTCCTGACCTGAAGACTATATACAGCAAGTGGTGCTGGACCAAGGCCAGGAAGAATATGAAGGACATCAGCCATCCCAACAATGGACTCTTTGCTCTGTTGCGGTCAGGGAAACATTTCCGTTTCTTGAAGGCGAACACAGAGAGAATGAGGAGGAGCTTCTTCCCGCAGGCCATTCGGGCCTCAACCAGAACACCTGAAATCGGGACTTTCTGGACATACCCATAAGTTTTAGAAGACATAATTCTTCTAACTTTTCCTTATCTTCTTTTTCCTCACACTTTCCCAGCTACATGCCGGCAAATGGGCTTTCTAAAGACAAAAAGCAGATGACTATTTTGCAGTTGCCTTTTAAAGGCTTTGTGGCACGCCATGCAACGTCACATGACCTTGAACCTATAAATAGGCCTGGTTTTACACACTCACGCCCCATAGGGTCAAACTGACGCAGCGCCCAGTTCCCTCGAAAGGGAACCATCATTATGATGGAAATGAGGAAGCATCAATTTGAGTATTAAGCACTTTAGTGTGCTACATCTTTTCTAAGACATTAAACTTATGGTTTTCCTAAAATGGGCATTTGAAATTCACAAAAATCCCTAAGACTTACATTGATGGAATGTTCTGATGGGTGAAAAGACTGATGTTTGTGTTTAAATTTTACTCCCAGAAGCCCATTAGATTCATTTAAAATTTTCTGCCACGTGATCAACGTGAACGTGAAAATCAACGGATTACCATATGCTTCTATCTATCCTTAAACTTTAAGCTTTAAAAGTACTACATTCTTATTTTCTTCGAACTTTACTATGTTTAACTTTTAGACTTGGCCTTCTCAAGCCAACATGCACCTCTTTGTTTTTGACCATTCAATCAATTAAATGAAATTAATGTATTTTATTATGTTGTCTGGCTTTTCTTTAATCATGCAAGGCATATTAATTTCTTTGAAATGCCAAAGGAAGACTTATCTGAACATTTTGTCATCCAAGCCATGTTGTTTTTATTTTGCTTCTGGTAGATTGCACTGGTCATTATGGACATGAGATGATGCACATTTAATAAGCATGCTTATCATTATCATAGCTTATCATAGTTGTTTTTCTATGTGTCTGGGCTGCACATTAATAATGGATGTCAAAAGCAATGTTTAAATGAGTTTACCACTTGTAGCCAGTAGGGGGACCCACAAGCCAGCTGGGGCCCCACCCAATTGTGGAAAATTGTGGGTAAATATACTACTGCCCTGTTTAGTTAATCTGGCCCTCTGTCTATTATTCCCAGGTAAATAGTTGCAGTGATTTTTAATTTATTGTAATTGTGATTGACGTTTGTACTTGTCGCTGCCCTCTTGGTCAGGTCCATCTTGTTAAAGTTTCTTTAAAAGCAGTTTTTGTCATCTTAGAATGACTTCTAGGCCTAAACCTGTTTTCAGCTTTAAAAATCTAGAGACTGTGGTTCATGCAATAATTGACTGTTGCAACTCTGTCACTGCAAGGATTTGTCATCTGCAGTTTGTGCAGAATGCTTCTGTCAGACTTTTGGCATATTACTCCTTTGATAAAGAAAGACAAAGAGTAAATAAGTCTTCTCTATGATAGTTTCAAATCTGAGAAACAGTCTTCCCCTTTCTATACTGCAGACCCAAGGCCCCATCTATTGAGGTTTTCAAGACTCATCTTAAAATACATTTTTAACCCATACATTTGAAATAAGGGATTCATGAGTACTGAAATGTTTGTTTTACACTGATTTATTGTAGCAACCTTTATAGTGATGACTTGTATTTGTTTATCTACTTTCATATATCTGATAAATATAACTTGTCTTCTTGTCATTTTTTAGTATTTTATACATTTTCTTACCTTCGAGTAAATTGTAAAGCACTGTGTACAACATAAATAAATAAACCTAACCTATCCTCTTGAGTTGAGAACAGTTGAGAACATATAAGATCCACTTTAGGTTTCTTACCTGTGATCTACTGGAACGCAGCGCTGCTCTGGCGAAGCATGTCAAAGTTATAATCAGAACGCCTCCTATCAGACTGTGACAAAGGAACACTTGCTCCATAATACCGATCGACATCTGGAAAAACAGAGTGAGTTTCTACACTCATATAGTAAAATAGTCTTTCATTATTAGACTGTAAATGCATATTAGTTATCTTCTGTAAAGCTGCTTTAAAAAATGTACATAGAAGAAAGCGCTATAAAAATGAAAGTAAATTAACCCTAATATCTTATATACAGCTTTGTTTTTAATTTAAAAACAACTTACATAATGTTGGTTTGCATAAAGATTTTCCTCCTCTGTGTGATTTTCTTCCCTATAGGACCAGGGTTGGTATTGTATCTCAACAGTAGCCTGCAAGAAGTCCACACAAGCAGATATTATTCCGATGGTTGAGACAATACCCAGAGCAAAGCTAGCTGTGATCTGCGACAAATGAATTCAGAGAACAGAAACAAAGATTTCAATAAAATATCAAACAGACATTTTAAATCCACTAATAGAGAAAATGACAGTAACATTTAGAAATAATAAAAAGTTCCTTAGTATGTCACAGTGTATAGTACAAGACATAAGCATAAATACCACTCACAATCTTTTTGGCTGGGTTGCGTTCAGACAGTATGTATAGAAGACCACAGATGGCAAACTGCAAAACAATATTAGCGTTAAATGTTTTGCAACGTTTTAGCTATTATTAACTTATTCATCAGAAAAAAAGGATAGTTGCAGACTTGGATGCAGCTTTCTGCTACTGTTTACATTTCATGGACTATATTTTCTAACAGAAGGATGACATTTAATGATTTTACCAAAATTACCTAAATAGCTCACCCAAAAGTTAATTATTTATTCATTCTTATGTCATCCCAAATGAATATGACTTTCTTTCTTCGGCCGAAAACATTTGGAGAATTGTGAAATCATATCCTGATCCCTACCAGCTTTGTAATGGCATTGAATTGATGACATTTATTAACCCACTGGAGTTATGGATTACTTTTATGATATATGGATGTGGCTATTTTGGAGATTCAAAGCCTCTAACACTATTCAGTACTATTACAAAGCTGGGAGGAGCCAGGATATTATTTAATATTATTTATTATAATGAAGGTGAGTAAATTATAGAAAATTGTGGGTAAACCATTTCTTTAAACTGAAATTCTCTAAATAATTTGACGCTAACATTCAGTAAATAATTAAAATAATTGTGTCTATAATATTATGCGGAAACAATGTATTGAAAACACCTTATTGCTTAACTATAATGATTGTACATTTCATTAACTGTAACTGAATGCACATTTCATGTGATTATTACTATTGTTAAAATATGGTGTATTTATACTATACAGCTACAGTTAAATGGATTGGATCTTAGAATTTTTATTTTCTCTTGGATTTTTTTATATTTTCATAAGAGAATTTACAAATCATCATACCAGAATCCCGAGCCAGAATGGGCTATACATGTCTGGAGGAGTGTGCACATCCAATTTCATAGTAATTCCAAACAAGAACAGACAAACGCCCATGATCACCAGTGCAATCTATCACAAACATATGAAGAATGGTAAAAAGCGATATAAAATAATGTCATCAAGAAGATGTGTTATATCTGTTAGGTGTAGACACGTTGTCACAGATGGTACAATAAAAACTGCACAAATGCTTGCTTCTATTTTAATATCCTGTTGATATTATGTGTTTTATTGCGATTTTTGTAAACAATTGGTAAACAAGCAAACAAACACTACTGTTTTTTTTAAGGGAACTCGAAGCTGCGTCATGGCTTGACGCTATGCAGACTGCATTTCACGCCCGAGTCTCAACACATGTAAAATTCAAATCAGGGTCATGTGAGTTGCACGATGCCATTGTCGACAAATACCATGAGGCTAAGAAACAATCAAAGGTGTTTAAAGAGCTCCTCCCCCGCCAGCCAGGTAGCTGCAGTGTCAGGTGGCCCATCCACCTCTTCAGCAGGGCTTTTACAGCTGTTATTTTATAGCTCCCAAAAAAGCTGGGAACCGATTTTAGATCTGTGTCGTTGAATTAGTCTAGTGACAAGATAAAAAAGTTAATGTTCAAACATAATTTTTTTTGTGTGTCAGATTCAACTCAAGGATTGGTGATCTAACGGATGCATATTTTCACATTGAGATATTGCCAGAATACAGGAAGTTTTTCATTTTCGCTTATAGGGGCGAAGCTTGTCAAGTGCTTTGTGGCCTGGCCCTGTCACAACACACCTTCACAAAATGTGTGGATGCAGCTCTGGCTTGCTTGAGACTCCAGGGCATCTGCATTCTAAATTACAGAGACGACTGGCTAGTCGTGGCCAGCTTTCAAGATCTTGTTGCATGGCATCAGGATGTTGTGTTAGCTCATATGGGATACTTAGGGCTGAGACTCAACCCCAGGAAGAGCATGCTTTCTCTAGTACACAGAACTACTTTTCTAGGGGTAATTTGGGACTCCACTACGATGTGGGTATGATTGTCTTCTGCATGTGTAGAGTAAATCCTTTCCACTGTGAGCAGCATTTGGCTAGGCCAGCATCTAACAGTCCTCCATTCTGAGGCTGTTAGGTCTCATGGCAGCAGCGACCAATGTGATTCTGTTGGGCCTATTGCATATGAGACCATTTCAGTTCTTGTTAAAAAAAAGTGTGTTTCATCCCCAAAACTACCCACTTTGTAACCTTTCTTTGTGGATCAGACCTAGGTTTTTTACCATGGGTACCACTCTAGGGGCACAATGCTGTCGCAGGATTCTCAAGACGAACACCTCTCCCAAAGGCTGGGGTGCGGTTCTTGATGGCCGTCCAGTCCATGGCTTGTGGGAGGAACCTCTTCTCATAAATTGCCTGGAAATGAGGGCAGTGCTTTTGGCATTGAAGCACTTCCTTCCACATCTCTATGGCCAACAAATTCTAGTCTTTCTGGACAACATCACAGTGGTCTTGTACATAAATCACCAGGGAGGGCTGCGTTTGCACCCCATGTTCAGGCTGGTACAGCAGAACCTTTTTTGGATCTGCTAAAAGATATAGAATAATAAAAGGGGGTAATTTTACAGTTAGGCTGACATATGTTACCCCTGCTGGAACAAACAATAGAAACGTCATAGATTGGTGTTCTATTGGTGTTCCACAATTCTAATGGATATAATGGTATAAAGCCCAAAAGACTATTTTTGTAATGGTTTTAATGGAAACTATAATGGCTTCTGTAGGTCTGGTAACGTGTTGGATGTTATCTGGTGACTGGGAACCAATAAAAAATCATTAAATTCTGGTGAAATACTGCTTAAAACACCAGGATTTTAAAATGGTTTTAATGGTAATGGCTGATGGTTTGGTTCTGTAGGTTCTGTAGTGGAAATCATAGAAACCAATAGAAACCATCTGTAATGGCTGGTACAGCAGATCCTTCTTTGGGCAGAGACCAGACTGCTTTCCATCAGAGCGATGTACATCCCAGGGTATGCAAATCTGGAAGCAGATATCTTTTTAAGGCAGGGGCTGTGGCCCAGGGAGTGGAGGCTCCATCCATGAGTAGAGTGTATTTGGAAAAGGTATGGCCAAGTGGGAGTGGATCTGACCATCTCCAAGGAATTGACCCACTGTCCCCTCTGGTTCAGCCTCACTCTTCCAGCTCCATTGGGGCTAGACGACATGGTACAAACGTGGCCAAGGCTGTGTCTGTACGCCTTTCCCCCAATAGCCTTGCTTACAGAAGTCTGGCGAGGGTTTACCAGGACTGACTACTTTTGCTTGTGCTGTTTTGGCCAAAACTTTTGGATGGAGTTTTTTGGAAGCTTCAGGTATGGAGGAATTTTGACCCTTAAGGTGGTTCTATTATTGGCTCTGACATCGCTCAGGAGGTTAGGGGATTTAAAGGCTCTTTCTGTAGAAAGAAAGAACCTGGCTTTGTTGAAGCCTTTTGACACCATAGACCAGATTATATCCCCAAGGTGCCCACTACTGCTGGTCAACCGGTGGTGCTTCAGGCATTCTGTCCTCCACCGTATAAGTTGACAGAACATGAAAGGCTTCACTTATTGTGCACAGTTAGCGCTGTGAGGATCTATGTCCACCGTCAAGCCAATGGAATAAGACCTCTCAGCTCTTATCCGAGGTAATGCAGTAATAAAACAGCGCTTATCTCACTGGATCACAGATGCTATTACCCTGGCCTATGAGACTTGTGACCTAGTCTTACTCTTGGGCATTGAAGCCCACTCTATCAGGAGTGTTCCATCATCTAAGGCACTGTCTAGGGGGGCATTTCTAAATGATGTTTGTGTGGTAGCAGGCTGGTACTCTTTGCACACGTTCCTTAGATTTTACAGCATAGACTTGAATTTGACCCCAGGCACTCAGGTTCTTAGATGATGGGACAGAGTTGCCTTTTAAAGGCTTTGTGGGGTGCAACACTATGTCACATGACTTTGACCTGCCTATAAATAGGCATTATTTTACACGTTCGCATTTGGGTGCGGCTGAAATGCATTCCCCATAGCATCACGCCATGATGCAGCATCTTGTTCTCTGTTTCAGGGAACCAGATTACATACGAAACCTGAGACTATTTTTGTGCTTTCCACAATCCACATTTTTCCAAGCAGTAGTAATAATTCTGGTAATAAATGAGGGTTTGGATTAATTTGCAGTTACATGTTACACATTGCAGTCCTAAACGGAATGTGTTTTTATTGTGCTGTAAATGTCAATAATAAAAGGGGGTAATTTTACAGTTAGGATGACATATGTTACCCCTGCTGGAACAAACAATAGAAACATCATAGATTGATGTTCTATTGGTGTTCCACAATTCTAATGGATATAATGGTAAAACGCCCAAAACACTAGTTTTGCAATGGTTTTAATGAAAACTATAATGGCCTCTGTAGGTCTGGTAACGTGTTGGGTTCTGTTCTTAATCTACAAAAACACTTCTCACTATCTGGTGGCTGGGAACCAATAAAAAATTATTAAATCCCAGTGCAATAATGATTAAAACACACTACAAAAAGGATTTTTAAATGGTTTTAATGGTAATGGCTGATGGTTTGGTTCTGTAGGTTCTGTAGTGGAAATCATAGAAACCAATATAAACCATCTGTAATGGTTTCTGTTGTTTTTTTATCATTGACGTGTACTTAATATAGTGTTGACAGTAAATTATGTTGAATTTTATGCAACTAGCCCTAAACAAAACCCTAATCCTAATCTTAACCCTGTAGTAGGTACATGTTATTAAATAATATTACTTAGTTCTCAAATGTACAATTACACTGTAACAAAGAAATAAAGTTCCACCCTGTACCAATTATTCAAATGTAACAGCTGACCCATATATCACATACTATATGTTTAGGTTTAGCTCTACTACAGCCATAACCATCAGTTGTTAATTTAACATCTTTAGTTTCAGTTAAACAAGGAATAGTGGAGATAGAGCGTGCAGTGTGTCTCACGCCGACACTCTTGGGTTCTCCTCTGAAGAAGCGGTGCACAGGTTTACTGCCACCCGTCACAGTGCTGAGTGGCTCGGCTGCACCCCCTGCTGGATGATCATCCGCCATAACTGCAATAAAAGATCCGTGATCACAAACGTTTCATTTCACACATTTTTATTGTTTTATTGTTAGAGTTCTTATTAGGGTGAACACGCCTATTATATCCGTTAGTGTTCTTCCAAGTATTATTATTATTATTATTAGGGGTCAAGCCCCTTTTGTATCTGTTAATGTTTGCCGTCTCTTTCTTCCTCCACTCGAGTCTACGGCACCCCACACAACTGTACATAGGAAAGTTATGAAATTGGGCACACAGATAGAAGACAGTCTGAACTGTTACCATAGAAAATTTGGAATGTCTATCTCAAACTCTCCAGTGCCACCAACAGTTCAAAATCTCAACATACCCTATGATGTTATTTTCTATCATGAAAAACTTTCCACCATTTGGATTACTTGAGAAAAACTCATTTTCAAACTCATTTTTGGGCATTTGTCCGATTTGCACAAAATTTGTTATATAGCATCTAAAGACCCCCCTGACAATAAGTTACTGAATTCATGTTGATACCTTTTACTGTTCTTGTGTCTACATATTTTTTGGTGAGCATGCAACGATGGATATTGTTACGGTGGAGGCTCCAGCTTCTCTTCCGCCGAGTCACTGGGGGGAGCCATCACCGGAATACTGAACGGAATCGTCAGAACTCCATTTCCCAGCATGCAACTACTCTAACTGATTACTTCCTGTTTGTTCACCTGCACATCTTTTTCACTTCCTATAAAACCAGACATTCAGCCTTTGTTTAGTTGCGAAGTCTTGATTTGCCTCGTCATCAATTATAAGCGTTTATTCCTGTATTTTCTAGTTTCTAGTGTTTCATGTGTATGACTTGGATTGTTTTCTCGACCCACGCCTGTCTATCGTTTGCTCTTTTGCCTAGCCCATGTCATACCTGTTTGCCGTTGTTGACCCTGCCTGTTTGTTGTGAAATAAAACTACTGCAGATGGATCCAAATGAGTCTGACGCTTCGTTAAAAATATGAGACTATATCTTGGCAACGGTTTGGTGTGACCACAGTGTCACCAACTGGTCCAGAGATAAGAAAAATGGCTATTTTTGCTATTATAAAATGGCTAAAATGGCTATTATAAAATGACTATTCCTCGAGGCATGCCAAGTCAAACAATATCTAATGTTCCATGGGCAGCCATTTTGGGTGTCACCTATGTTCAAGAATATCGCAAAATGCAGTATATAACAAATGCAATAGTGTATTGTTACCAAACCTTATTTGATTCATCATTACCATATTCTGAGGTGAACTGCAAAACTTGTAGCCAGTGTCACATACTGGTCTAACGATATAACAAACTTTACGAAAATGCTTATAACAAGTGATTGCAGAGCTTGTTTAGTTTACACAAAACTTTGTGTGCAGCAGACAACCATGAATAAAGTTATGGAATTTGTATCGATACCCATTGTCGTGTACAGCATCCACAAAATTGAATATTAGGCTGTATATTAGGCATGCGAAGTAAAACAATAGCTGGGTGGTGACCATTTTGAATTGTTGTAAAATGCAATATTCAACAAATGCAATTGTGCATCTTTATTTTGTTTAAAAACACAGCTAAGAGAATGCCAGTACATGACGTGTTGGCATTAAAACTAAAAATTACAGACAACTTACAACTATAACTAACTTTATGACACCAGCCTTATGTGATTTAAGCACACATATGAACAATTCATTCAATTTCTGGGATTTGCCCAAACAATACGTCTCTGTAAAAGTCAACAAGCTGAAATTGAGCCAAAGAAATGTAACATGAATATGCAACTTTGGATTATTGCATTAACACAAGCAACTAAACAAAAAATGCTAGATTAATAAAACTAAAAGCTTGTCAAATACCTGCATGTATCTGTGCAAAAGCCACCGAGGAGAAAAGAAGAGAATTGTGCAAGAGCAGAAAACACACACGAGAACAAAAGTGAGGGGGGAGGGAGACGCTGGGCGGTTAGTACAGGATGTTTACAATGAGGATGGATCAATGACAAATACAGAAACAAAGCTAACTTTATAAAGAGAAAGAAGCTGAATCATTAGGATTGCTTTTTGAACTATTTTAAAATGCTTTAGTGCACGTTTCATGTACTTTAAACTGAGCCAAAAAATAAAACAAGGATTGTACAAGAAATATTGCAGCAACTTTAGAGGAAATCATGGAATGTTTAAGCAGCTCATAAGAACTCCCAATAGATAACAGCTGGCTCATATAACTAACTAGATCCAGATGACTCTTTCTCTGCTTAATGACTCTTTTCTCTGCTTGACTAAATTCACTAGAAATATAGATTTTTACCTCTGCAGAACCTGCAAGATGTTTATCATTTTTCATTTTAAATAACAAGGATAATAAAACTTTTTTTCTTAGATCTTCCCTTATGAAGCTAAACCCAAACTGACATTTAACAACTTACATAAATGATTCTGTTTAAACGTATACCCTTCATTCTTAATATCATATCTTTCCTCATCTAGCATCAAGTTTGTAGCCATTTTGTTTGTAGCCAAGTTGTGTGAGGATCTCAGTATCATACAGCCACTGTGGTGAAAAAAACAGATGAGCAGAGCATTCGAGAAAACAGAAGAACAAGCTCACACATAACTATCACGACAGGCTGCATGCAGTCAAAACACTATATTGAAAATCAAAGGTTTTAAGCAAACAAACATGTTTTACAGATGCCACTAAAGCTATACACAACTTTATATTATCATTTTGAAATAATTAAGCAATGTCTACAATATTATTACATTTATATCACAAATGTAATTTCTGTATTTTTTAAATTAACATTTTTTACAATAGATATTATTACACATGAATTACAACTATTTTCTAACACATTTAAAACAGGAAAAGCAAAATCATGTGTTTAGATTTACCCCTTTCTCTTTATTGACAAACAAAACAGACAATCAATTCAGCCTCACTGACTGACTCTACATGGTATCACACATTTATCAGACTCGATAGACTGACATCTAGCACACTAGTACATCTTCCTTAGGGGCCAGTGCATGAGCCTGCTGTAAACTCAACTACAGACAAACAAACATGAAACTGATCACTGCAGCAAACAGATTAATATAAAGACTTACACCACCTTTACATGCTGTTCAAAAGCTACAGATAAACACAAACAAAACAGCGATACAGTTCAAGCTCAACTAAAACTCCCAGCAACACTTTGATTTGTGTTTGTTTGTGAAGAGATTAAATGAGGTTACAGATCTGTGATCAATCAGATTATTGGTGGGATTATTCTGACTGTTTATTTAGATATGCTTTGAGGAGGAAATGATCATCTCTTGCTGCTTGAAATCTCACTGCATGAGAACTGCTGTATAGATGTGTTTAGGTACAACGTAAAGGATAAAAGATACATAAAAACAAGACTAATAATTTACGAGACTGAAAGAAAAATCAGGAACTGACAAAAGCTTCACCAATGTTACGATGGGAAGGAAATGCAGGTAATGATATTTAGTCAATGTTACACAATTCAGATCTAGTTCAGCTGATGATGATTCCATTTACATACTGCTGCAAAACGCCTGAAAGATCTAGAGTCAATGTAGCTTTACATCAGCGTTCAATGCCAAGGTCATGGGTTCGATCCCAGGGATTGCACTTACTCAGAATCAGTGTATAGTATAATGCAATGTAAGTCGCTTTGGATAAAACCGTCTGCCAAATGCGTAAATGTAATATAATGTAATACTTCACAACTAGAATGGCAGTGAATAGTGTCTGAAATGTTGAAGCTCCAAACAGAACGTCCATCCATAGAAATCAATTGATATTCTGAGCGTTTTTAGTGATTGATACAGCACATTTAAATGTAAACGAACGCCAGCTTCATGTTATTAACAAAGAATCTCATTGCTCATCGTATTCAAATTAATTCAATGTTATTTATATAGCGTTTTTTTTTACAATGTTGCACTGTTCCAAAGCAGCTTTACATAAAATAATAAACAAAACACAGAAAACAGGAAAATGATCATACGTACAACACAGAAACAGAATACATGGTATTATTGAAAATTTGTATTTGTTTTTTTGAGACTATGCAACATTTAGTCAATTAACATGACAGATGACAGGTATCAAGCAAAATACACCATTCCATCTTATACAGAGATGGTGCTTAGAAAGAAGATACAATTTTATGGGACAAGGGTATGTAGGGTTGGCAATAATATAATAAAGTATCTCAACATTGCATAATAAAAAAGGAAAACATCTTATGAATCTTGACTAATCAGGAGACATGCGGAAACCAATGAGTTTTATCATTATCAACATGGAGACAGCATGTTCTGTGTTGTCTGTGTTGTCAATCCAGTCTTCTTGTTGTAGTTATAATAGCTCTTTTAATTCCAATCAGCATTAAATGACAAATAAAATAATCTCATCTAGATCTCACTTTTACAGACCAATTTGAAAAAATGGAGGTCTATTATTACTTGTGTACATTATTATGCAAACCACTTTCATGTACACGAAAATCCTTACATGGTGGAATTTTTTGTTTGATCAATTTATAAATGTTTATTTCACATCCCTCTTAAATAGATTAAAATTTGATTTGGGCATTTTTATTCTGATTGAGGTGTTTACGTGGAACATTTTCTTTTGGATTGTCAATTGTAATACAACGCTCCATGTAAACGCACCTATTGTTTCAGTTCTATTCTATTCCTTATGAAGTTCATGAGATATTTTCAGAACAGTTCTGTAATTTCTGTAATAATGCAGATCTGTAATTTCAAGCAGTTTTATTTTCCTAATATCTTGTTTTGTTTCACTGTCAAACATGACGTCGGCTTTATCCTGACAAGCATTTTATTGCTCAAAGACAGGGGCGGACTGGCCATCTGGCAGACTGGGCATTTTCCTGGTGGGCCGACATACTTTTTGGGCCAATACATCTCACACTATTTTTGTCTGATCAGCCCATTAAACTTGTATATTTGCGGCCCCTTCTTTTCTCTGCTTAATTCATTGATGACGCTGTGGTCTTTGTGGCGGTGTAATGTATTTGTGTAAAAAGTCAGCGTCAGATTTTTTTCCACACAGACCGGCCCACGAGACATTTGATCAACAGCATATTGGTTATTTTCTTAATTGACATTGGGCTGGCCCAATCACATCTTTAAACAACTCCCCTTTGAGCTCTGTGCAGCAACAGTGTGCATCTGTCAAAAGTCAGAGAGAGATAGAGAAAAAATGTGAGGGAGGCACAGACAAACTGTATGAAATAAATAAACAGTCCCGTCAGACAGACACAAAGTGAGGAGGATAGATACCGCTTGATAAAACTTAAACAAAAACACAAAATTGTGGTGATAACAACCCCAGCAAACACGCCAGTGTGCAACCCACTTTGGGCTTACCCACAGAAAACCCATGCGGGCCCCATACGGGTTAGCCCATGTGGGGCCCACGTAGTTTTGCCCTTTTGGGTTTTTCTGTGTGTCAACCCACTGTGTATTTGCCCACAGAAAATCCACACAGGCCTTACCATTTAAAGAGTAAATAGAATGGATTATGGCAGACAAAAGAAATAAACCTTTTTTTGCCAGGTATCATTTCATAAATATACTTTTTAATTAAATTAAAATTTAATTCAATTTTATTTATATAGCACTTTTTACAATGTTACATTGCTTTAAAGCAACTTTACATAGAGAAACAAAGAATAATAATAAAAAAACAGAACAAATGTCAGACATGTTACTGGTGGTATTGCTAATAATATGTGTGGGATGTAAAAGACTAAATAGGTATACTAGGTTTATAGTATGTTTACCAATAAAGGGTTGACTGAACCGATAAAACCACAAAATGTTAAGCAAGATATGCATTCCAGCTTACATAGGGATGGCATATAATAGACAACATCTTATGGGAAAAAGGTATAAGGGATTTGCAATAGTACCATGAACTACATAAGATGCAAAAGTAGCATACATACATAAAATATATACAATAAAATATTATATGTTTACAATTTACAAAGCCCTAGGCTAAGTTAGACGTCAGCAGTCTCCCAGCAAGCAAGCCAACAGGGCGACAGTGGCAAGGAACCAAACTCCAATGATGTATAGATGGAGAAATAGACCTTGGGAGAAGCCAGGCTTGACCAGGAGGGCCAGTTCTTCTCTGGCACGTTAAAGCTGCAATTTGTAACTGTTTTAGATATGAACAGAGCTGATTTTGATGAGTTATAGTTAACTATTGATGGAAAACTGATATTTAATAATATGTCTGAGAGACTGTGCCAACAAAAACCAATAAGGCATAATATTACTAATTGCAGCCATAATATCACACTGCTGTGACTAAGCAGGGAACAAAATAAAGCTAAAAGTTGTCATTTAAATACTGGTAGGTTTACTTAAGAAGTCTATCAAATCCTGATGATCCGTCTCAGGGTCATTTCATCCAGTCCCCCACCATCTGGTCTCAGAGTTTGAATCCAGCTGACTACAGGACCTTGGGGATTGAAAGACAGACAAATTTAGTCTGAAGCCAGTACATCTGTTCTTGTAGGATGTGTTCCCGGTTCTGGTTTACCTAATTCATGCAGCCCTAATAATCCCTTAGTGTAACTAATGGGGCTGGTAGCCATACATCCAGCCACCAGAGGGAGCCCTCTCCCGAATACTGAGTGTCTGTTTCTTCATTGGTTACTTCCTGTTTGTTCCATATTTATACCATGCTGTTCCTGCTTCTCACTGCGAAGTATTGCCAGTTCTCACTGCCTTACCGAGCGTTTGTTTCTTTATTTTTGACCTATTGTTATGACCATTAAGCCTGCATTATTTTGGATTATCGATTCTGCCTTGTTTGCCTGGTTTGGACTGTCAACTTGTGTGTTTGTACTCAGCCTGTCTTTACGACTACGATACTGCCTTGTGATTTGGATTTGGTCGCTGAGCTTTAATAAACTTCCTGCAATTGGATCTTACA
>JAZGTJ010009209.1:0-19699 GCA_036877575.1 Botia almorhae | reverse complement strand
GCTCTCACGGCAGCTGTCAAGCCCAGCTGATCTGGAGTCGATTCGGGAGGCGACAGTGGACCTGTTTGCCTCTCACGAGTCCTCCCACTGCCCGCTGTTCTATCCCCTGTCCGAGACCCCCCTCGGGATGAATGCGTTGGCACACAGCTGGCCCCGGGGCCAAATAAGTGTTTACCCCAGTGAGCCTCCTTGCACAAACCCTGTGCAAGGTCAGAGACGTCGTGGAGTCTTGCTGGTTGCGCCATACTGGCCCACCTGGACCTGGTTTTCGGTCCTGATGCTCCTTGCGACAACCCCTCCCTGGCAGATTCCCCTGAGGAAGGACCTTCTTTCTCAGGGACAGGGCACTATCTGACACCCGCGCCCTGATTTTTGGAACCTCCATGTATGGTTCTTGGATGGAACGTGGAGGCCCTGAGTGATCTACCCCCATGCGTGGTGGCCACTATCACTCAGGTGAGGGCTTCCCGTGGAGAAGAACACACTTGCCCAATCAACTCAGTGCTTTCCTTTCTGCAGGAAGGGTTGGAACGAAGGTTGTCCCCTTCCACCCTGAAGGTGTACATGGCCGCTATCTAGGCCCATCACCTAGCAGTAGAAGGTAAGTATTTAGGAAAACCATGAGCTGGTCATCAGGTTCCTATCGGGCGTCTCTTGAGATCTTTCCGTAATCCTCTCTGGGCTACGGGGAGCCCATTTTGAGCTGCTTGAGTCAGTTGAGCCGAAAAGTCTGCCCAAGGTTCCCACCATGCCTTCAAGGGCAGGGGGTGAACCTGCAAGTGCTGCTAATTTGAGGAAGCAGACCCAGGCCTTTGAGTCCTGTTCATGCCCTGTGCATTTATATGGACCATACTCAGAGCTTCAGAAGCTCTGATCAGCTCTTTGTCTGCTCGGAGCTTGGAAGAAGGGAAAGGCCGTCTCCAATAGAGGTTGGCCCACTGGATAGTGGCTGCCATCACTTGGTGTACTTCCAAGGTGTGCTGTACCCCCTCGACGCAAAGGCTCACTTGAATAGGAGCGTTGCCTCCTCCTGGACGTTGGCACATGGCACCCCTCTAGCAGACACCTACCACTCTTGTGAGGTTTTACAATCTCAAGGTGGAGCTCATATCCTCCTGTGTGTTGGGGCCCAACGTTGTGATTCCTCCAGCACCCGTCGGCAGGCAGGCTCGGCGGAGGAGCCTCACGCCAGGCCCAGTACTCGTGTGTATGCCACAGTCAGACCTTGTGCTGGGCTAGGTGCCCCATGTGTAGTGATTCCCCCTTGGTAATCCCACATGTGTATTCTCCACGATACGGTTTCCCTATCGGTGAACCCATGTCCCTTGGTGCGGTACTGTTGCCAGTCTCTGTGGACAGAGCTGTCCCAGTAGTTAGGACCTGCACAGAGACATTTCCACAGAGACATTTTCTGGACACGACCTCTCCGTGTCTAGGCTCCGCACCTGGCTGGGCTGCGATGGTTTGGCTGCGTGAAGCGCTGGGTAGGTTACGGAGGCAGGGAAGCTGTCATACAGAGGCACGCCCCGCCTGCCCGTACTTGCATTCCTAGCCCGTAATAAGCGTCAGTTTGCAGCATTTTCCACAGGGACCCCATACGTCAGTTCGTTGACATAACTTAGAACGTGACTGACTGAAGGCAAACGTCTTGGTTACGTATGTAACCCTTGTTGTCCCCTTGCCGCATGTTCCCTTGCCGCAAGCCTGATTCTCCACGGATTGCCCAGGACACATCTCGGCTTCTCAGCACAAACCTGAATGAAAGCAAGCTGTGACCGGCTTTATATACCCACTTCCAGTTGGCCCACAACTCCTTTGCCCAATGCTCATTGGCTCTTTCCTCTCGGGCCAATGTTCATTGGTGAGTTTTTTTTTATTCAAAGGTAGGGTTTGAGACCCCATGTCAGTTTGTTGATGTAATGTCGTCAGGGAACGAGGGTTACATACTTAACCAAGATGTTTTATAAATTAGCTTGCTCAGGAAATTTAATACATTGGTATAGTCTTTAATGACACAAAGTTCACAATGAGGAAATGAAACATAATATAAATAGAATAGGAAGAGACAGAGAAACATGTTTTTAAACCCCTAATCTTAAGTATTAAGGTATAACTCGTCCTGTATTGCCCTGCTAAAAATAAGAAACTTTATACAGTACAAACACTAAAAACACTCACAACACCTTAGCAATCAAATAGCAACAACCTGGGAACCACCCAAAACACTCTAGCATTGTGACAGTTTTGCAAGGACAAAACGACTCACGTTTTTTTTATAAAGCGCAAAGGTCTACAGTAGCTGCTCATGCTATATAAATCATAAGAAGCATCCCAAAGCCTAAAACTTGTGTTTTTCAAGATCTGTTCCAGATGTGTATATCAGTACTTTTGGAACGCCTCTCTTGTTCAATCAGATTTAAGGACCAGCTTACTTTACTTTATTAGGACAGCTTACATGACTTTGGCACAAATAATACATACAGTAGCCTCTTCGTCCCACTCATTATGCCCAATACCCCATAAAAAGACAAAAACCTGCAAGGACTCTCAAAGCGGTATCTTATCACCATGGAAACTGCAAACAGGTATTCTGCCAGAGTGGGTCTCACCCACACACGATATGAATTATTCTCACACAAATTAATGCTTAAAATTTCTGTAAATGACAGGTGTTCTGTCGTGGGGTTATCCATTTGTAACTTTGTGCATAATTATTGTCCATGTTATCAAAGTGTGGCATAGATTAATTAGATACTACAGCGTATACATTTCCTACACCACAAAAATCTTTTTGTTTTAGCTTTACACATGGAACATTTCTACAGAATATAATTATAAGAACAGGGTGCTGAGGGTTATTTTACTGATTTAACTTATTTTGCATTTCTTCTCTCATCAAACACATGTGTCATCTGTCCCTGTTTTTAATTTAATATCAAGTTTTAAGTTTAACCTGCCAATGCTCTAAGCTTTAACATATTTTATAATTCCCATCAAGTGACAATAATTCACAAAATTATTATTTTTTATCTCAAATAAATAACTTCATTAACATGCACATCCAGTTTAAACTGAATTAAATCCCAACCAATAATCTGTTGTCCAAATGTTACAGCACTTTCAGAATTCCAACCCAAATTGTAAAACAAATAGAATGGACCATATTAAAAACCTCAAAAACAAATGGTCTTATTTTACTGTATTAAAATGCTGCTTTTAACACATTAAAACAAACTACTAACACAAGGTATTAAACTTTAGTGTGTAATTCCTCACACACTGGCACACCTCAAATTATGTAGATTATTAAAGAAAGGTGCGCTGTTGCTGAGAATTTGACTTTTGGCTGGTGAATTACACTATGTCCTTATGTTAAAGCAGGGACCTCAGCCATAACTGCATACCATCATAGATACGTAAGGTTGAGCACCAAACAATTTTTATGAGCTAAATGTGGATTGGACGATTCATTTGCCAACACTCCATCCATGTTATACTGTATACCACTGGATGCCTGTGTCATCTTCATTTCTGTACTTGCTGAATACTCTATTTAAAAGTAAGCATTGCTATGCCTTACACACTCCAAAGGGCAGAGCCCTTGAAATAAGTACTTGCAGGATGTTGAGGATGCAGGTCTGTTAATGTGCACACTTGTGCACCTCATTACATTACACAACAGCAAAAGTCATGCATACAGATCATAATATTGTTGAACTATGGTGACTAAACGTTTGGATGGAGCCTCGTTGTGTCTTCAGTTTTATTATGTTGGCTTGAGAAAGTCCACATACTGTTTGATTTATTTCAAACAGTACTTGTTTTCTGTTTCTTCATTTGATCATTGGTGATTATAAACAAACAAGAAATGATGTATGTTTTATTTGGTATTGGTAGCAATTGGGTGCATGAGGAATTCCAAGCAGGTTTACTGTACCCTTCAATAATGGCCTTGTGGAAGAAACTTTTGTGAAATTTAGTAGCTTTTATTTTGAGCTTTCCATTCCTGAACTGAATGCAGTTTGGAATTTGCTGTATAAATAGCACTATTATAAAAAGTGTTTATATGGACAGCTACCTTAGTGATGCCCCATGAATCCAAGTAAGTTCTTGCACATAACATTTCTAAAGGATCTGTCCTCAGTTTTCCTGAATGATACTGTAGGTGATTGGATCAGCTCTCAGGCCTTAATCATAAATGTTGTGAGCAAGTTTGTGTGCTGTTTTTTTGTGCTTTAGGGGGAATGATTGAAGTAGAGAGACCATAAAACTGAGTCACTTTTGGAGCTGCCTGGACGTACACAAACTTCAGCCTTTCTCTATTACCATGCAGATGATAAAAGTGTTACAAACCGGAGTTACATAAAAACACTCTGTTGTGAAATAACATAGTGTGTGTGTGTTTAGAAGGACTCCTGTAGGGTACAGCTATAGCCAATTTCCACTGTCTTTTTTCCCTGTCTTAATCTTTTAATATTTCTGCCTGTCCTTTTGGAAAGCAGCCCATATCCAGACTTTTTTCAAAAGGGATTCTGCTGCTTTGTCTCATATACTGTACCATCAGTACATATTTATGTCTAGCACGGTCCCTCTGTGGAGAAGATGCATTTCCTGCTGATAAACCTCCTCCACATGGAAAGCTGTGAGAAATAATCCATTTTTTTATTGCTTTGGGACCACCTTCATTGCTTTCCAATTCGGTTTAAGCAGTTTGGGGAAGGTAACATCAGTTTCCATGTTGAAAACAGTCTTCGCTCCATATTGATGTACAGAATGTAATATCTAACATGTTTTCGAAAGACATTGGCCAGCGTGTTTATCCTTAGGGCAGCAGGTGCAAGGCAACCTCATGCTTGTGTCTGCGGTCACAGAAAGTGACATGGACTTGTGGCAGGTGATATAGCAACAGTGTCAGTTGTCAGACAGTGTGGGGGAGGGGATGGGGGAGGGTGAACAGTTAAAGACATAAATGAGCAAGTATAGAGGAGACGTGGGAGACAAACATGTTCTAAAGTGTGAAGGTTCAAACAGATTTACAAAAGGCAGAAAAGATATAGAGTTCTTCAGAAAACAATGAAGCTGGGGTTTGATTAACAGACCAGTGCTCAGAATAAGACAAGACAACTAAGATCATTAAATCTCTGTTCAGAGGCCATATAGTCTAAATAAAATCCAATCCATTTTAAACGCACTTTACAACACTGTGCTATAATAAAACACTATGACTTAAAAATATTGAAAATCTTATTGGGAAGATGCAATAAAAGTCATCATTACAGTCTATAGTTATGCCTAAACCTGATTGCAAGCAAAACAGAATCCTTTCAGTCTCCATGAAACACATGAATATCAATGTTTTGTAACCTTAAATTCTGCTTCTTGCGTAACACCTAAACTTGTTTTATTCCGTATGACAGAATCATGCTCACTATGTTAGGTTACAGCAACAAAAGTCATTTTTACAGGTTGGAAATAACAAAAATAGCTCAGTAAGGTAACAGCTGCACATATCCATATTTTACAGTGCAAAAGATCGCAGTGTTGGAAAAATGGGTGGCTGACTTTAGAAGAAAAGCTGGATATCTAACATGGGCATAAAGTTCCTCTGAAGATGACACTGTGGAATAGACATGCTTTGTCTGTGTTAATTATCACAATGGGGGCATCTTGCAACTAATGTCTGTGACAGGAAGAAAAAGATGTCACAGAGAAGGGTCCAGGATGGAGAAATGGTCATGGCTCGGGGTGGAGAGAATTTTTTAACATTATTATTGTGAAATTGCCCATCCCCCATATGTTTCATTTCATTACTGAGTGTCCTTTCACCTTTGAAGGGGTTATGGGAAATCACTTCCACCAATCACAAACAGGGTAGATTGCAGAGCCATATCTTTTTGGAGAAACAGATTGTAAAATCTATATAATGTTCTAGTATATAATAATTAGATTCAACTTAAGTTCTAGAATGAGGCATAATAAGTATTATCTATCTGTAAAAAAATACACTGGGTGTAGCATTTACAGATTCTAAGTCAAGTTAAACCATCTTTCAAATTAAATTCAACTTTCATAACTTCAGCACCATGGACAGAGAACAACTTTGTTGACAATACACTGCTACCAGATGCTACAGTAGATTTTTTGAGCAGAAAGGCTAACAAGGAAAAGTGTTAATAAAACAAATGTCACGATAATACATGCTTTTGACTATGAGGTTATTAAAATTATTGAATTGAATTGGCACAGATTCCAGTTCACAACAAACTAAATGGAATAAATAAATTTCAGTACAAATTCAAGATTATGAACATATAAATTGATACAAACCACTGCTGTTTCGTAAATACCCACAAGTGATCTTACCTACACAAAGGTTAGAATTGAACCAGAGCACCTCTGCAGAAGTGAGAAGTGACGAGGCTTAAAGGAGACTAATGTTGTATAAACAGTAATTTTAACCGGTTAAACTGTTACGAAATCCGCGTAAGTGACTTTCGTCGCTTTTCCTCCACTTTCGGTTAAATGTTTAAACATGAAGCGAACCAGATAAAGGCAGCGTATTAGCAGTCGCAGTTTTCAACATTTTCAAGATCCTGAGGGACAGTCCCTTTATTGTTAAGAAAAAGAAAACCTTAGAGGCCACAACATAGTCATTTAGAATAAAAAAATGTTAAGGTAACGAAATTGTAAGTCCTTTTCAATAGGTGGCTCTATTCAAATCCGCCGTTGTTCGAAGAAATTTGCGTAAACTATTACGCTAGTTTCACACCGAAGAAGTGGACTGTAAAATGAAGTGCCGTATAAAACGCTATTCCTTCCGCGAGGTCCTCAAATGTAACATGCAAACCATCGCAGCTCCATATCACAATGCGCCCCAGGCTGCATATATGATAGAGAAGTCAGTGCTTTCTGTATTCCTTCGTCTCCATGTGCAGTAAATTATTATGGACCATGACGATCTCTGCTCGTTTATTCTCAGAGCTCTTGATGCTGATTTGCCGTATGTTTGGTGTCGCGCGATCTTTTTCCTCGAGATAATTGCTGCTGTTTGTCTCGTGCAGCTGAAGTCCACTGTAAATCTGCCAATGCGCGGAGTGGGATGAGATTTCTATTTCGGGCACTGACTGACGATATGTGGCTATCAGGAACTGTGATGTGAGCTCAAAGAATCCAGAAAAGCATTGTAAATTCATCAGATCACACTTTACAGCAACAAAGCCCATGTTGCTGTGTATTTAGCTGCGAGAATATGTACTGTAAGCCATTACCTACTAAAGAACTGCATGTGCATTATGTTGTTATTTGAAGCATACATTGTAATTCCCTAAATGCATAAATGTAAATTTTACACTTTGTTAAAAATAATCAAAATACTTATAACAATATGAAACATGTAAAAGGGACACTGTTAAGCGTTACCTTCGTAAAATTGCAAATTCTGTCAGTTCTGATGGCGATTCACCTGCCATCACAGATTGACATTTAAATGAATTAAAAATAAAAAAATAAAAGTTTGCCGTGTTGCAAAGTTATTTTGCTTACTTAAAGCCTGTGTGACGCAACCTTAATTCTAATAATCTATAGCATACTGCTTGTAGTACTTACCAATTTAATCAAAATATTTAGCTTATTAAAATAAATAAAAATTACCTATTTATTGCCCTCACTTTATAAAAACATTAAGCCATTTAAAGTTATGCCGTAGGGCCTGTTTCACTAGTGAAACCATGGAACTAAGTAGGCATTTTGACAGCCATAATAACAGATTACAGTATTGCCCATAGCCCATGAAAGCAGTGTTATGCTGCATAGCAGAACAATATCTTTTAGCACTGTTTCAGGCCAGGGTGTGCTGCACTTTGCTCGATGAGCTCAGTAGGAAAAAACTACATAAACCTATTTATCAACACAATACAAATTTGCTATTTTGGCTTATGTGAAGTAATATAACTTATTAGACTGAACCTTTCACATTCACCCATTGTTTGTCTGTCAGGCGTGAAGTTCCACCTGCAGATCCACACACAAATGCTTTCTATTTAGTAAATCTCCCAGAATCTAGATGATTTAAGCAGTACACTTTGGGGTTTAGCCTATACAGAAATGTTGCCAAATATAAACGTATATAAATGTATAAAAATATATATGTATATAAAATGGTAATTTAGGCATGTTATACAAACGTTTATAATATATTATACTTCATAATGTACTATTCATATTTTATAAAGTGTAGGGCCAAACATGAGACAGGGAACAAGGTTTTTCTTATACTTGGTTAAAACCTCTCATGGCTTATTGCTTTTTTGTACTCCATGATTCCAGTGATCCATTCAAAGCTAAAAGTCAATATCAGCCAAGTGGTTTTGAAAGTTATTTTAATATTAAAGCTCATAAATTGCTTTTATTGTCATAAATATCTTATTTTAAAGGAACAGTTATGTCTAAAACTGTAATAGTGGCCACAATTACAGGTGCCAAAGTATTTCACATCAACACTTTTTCCAGGCACTTTGAAAACCTCCAGTAGGCTGTTGTAATATATGATAAAACTGTATCTGTCATATTTCTTTTTTTCATTGATTGCTGTTTCCTGATTTGCAATTTGATGGAACCAGTAGCTGTTTATGGTCAATAGTGCATATAATTCTTCTTTGGAGCAATTACAGCCACCCTTACAGTCTCCCTGTCTCTCACACACAAAACGTTATTATAAGACCTACCATAGATGATAATTTCATGCCACATACAAACATTTCTGTCCAATCTTATCTGTTGAAATCTGGGAGTGAGGTTGCTCTGAAGATGAACAAAAGCTGCCCAGCAGAGCTGGATAAAGGCCAAGTTAGGCAAAAGCCCATCTGTAAGTTCTGCTCATTGATTTTGGCCAACATGATAATGACTGTGTGTAGAATACACACAGCAAGTGCTCATGTATAATGTTCTCTATGCACAGAACAGGCTATGTGATGACTGTGGTCTAATGGTGGTTAATGTATTCTGCTTAGATGGTGCCTTGCTTGTAATTTAAAGTATTTAAAAAATATTAATTTCTCTAGAATGAAAGATATTTTCATTTAATTTAACTTTTTTCCTTCTTAAAAATTACCATAAACCAACCACAATGCGTAGATACTCATATCAGTAAAATGTTAATGCATTTTATTGTTTCACTTTCGTCATGCATGCAAGATAATGTATAAGCATATTAAGTGGGATACATACAGCTTCATTGTTTTATTGATTGTTTTATTCATTTTTTTTATCTAGAAGCCTGAGCTCTATAGTGCTCTATAGCCTGTGCATTAAACAAAACCCAAGGTGAATTCAGAGCCATTCCTTGCATCTGACTCCTCCTTTCACCCTGTGTCTAATACATCTCTCCTGAGACATGAACACACAACTCTGTGTGTGTGCAGCTTGTTTGAGGTAATGCTGACTGACTGAGTGACTGTTACAAGCTGGATAATTTCAGTTTGTGCCTCAGGCCATCTGACTCCTCATCCAGCTCCCCTCTTTGTTACACTTGTGTGTGTGACATGCAAATACACTAAAACAGTGAGTAAAACTGGTAGGTTTTGACCCGAAAACAACGCATGGAAAAAAATGCTACATTCAAATACAGGCATCAAATCCTATGCTCATGCTTGTCAACTTTTAAGAAAATGCTTTCCACATCAAATTCAGCAAATTCAGTAACCTGTAACTTGCCAGAGTAACACACTCAGACAAGATCCTTGACATGGATTTTAATTTTCATTTATTTGCGTGAATAAGTGCAACTGGTGGTAAAAGTGTATCTGGTTTCATCTTATTCTTATCCATTTGAAATCCTTTTAATTTCAAGTAAAACAAATGTTAGGCATTTAAAATTATTTTATAAAGTATTTAAAAAATTTATGTGGATCACTGAAAAGTGAGGTATTACTTTTCTAAGCAATTCAAATTTTGAAATTACAATTTACACCTCATGAATGTAAAATCAAGCAAAAATGTTCTTTTCATTGAAGTAGGGGACACCAACCTATGTGTTTTTTTAACTGGGTTGTAAGCAACCTAGAAACTACATAACTTCCTAGAAACTACATAACACATAAACAATCACTCAGAACACCTTAGCAACCATACTGCCACGTCTTGCTGTTGTCATGGCTGTGTGTTTTGCAAGGGTAAACACAGAATTTTTATAAAATGTAAACATTTTGTTTTTTTCTGTTCAGGAAGTCAGAAAGCAGACCAGGTTTAGTGTGTCAATCTGTTGCTCAGCCCACAGAACAGTCATGTCCCCTGGCACCAATTCCCCCTTAGGCCCTAAAGCTTAATTTCATTAATGGCTCTGATCAGCATCTGTTCCTCTTTTGCCCCTCTTGCCATTGCCACAGGACCAAAGTAACCCCTGATTTCTCAAATGCAGTAGACATGTTTCTTGATTGCAAAGTGTTTCGTCTTAATATCTTTTAATTTCTTGAACTCCAGGTAAAGTATGAAGTCACAGGTGCTGCTGTCCAGAAGCAATGCATTTAAAAATAGTCATTACGCAAGCAAACAGCAGAGCACACTTCTGCTACACATGTATAAACTACATTCTGTACTGAATAGAAAATAATTTTCACAATTGTTTGAGATTCATCTGGTGCAATGTACAGGGGCTTGTCACAGAGGAAAGAGCCAATGAGCATTGGGCAAGAGAGCTAACTGACGTATGAGGTCCCTGTGGAAAACGCTGCAAGCCGACACGTTACGGACTAGGAATGTCCGTACGGGCAGGTGAAGCGTGCCTCTGTTAAACAGTTCCCCTGCCTCCGTAACCTTCCCAGCGCTCCGCGCAGGCAGCCCAGTCAGGTGCGGAGCCTGGACACAGAAGGGTCAGATTGTTCCTCTCCCCCATCGGTGCACAAGTCTCCTTCCCTTCGTGGTATAGCCATGAGAAACACTGGGGAAAACACCCATTCCAGAGGAAAGGCGTTGCGGAGACAACACCCTGCTAAAAGGAGGTAATGTGTGGAGATGAGGTATAGACTGGCCAGGCAGTACTACCTGTGGAAAATGTCTCTGTGCAGGTCCTACCTCTTGGGATGGCTCACTGCCCACAGAGACTGGCAACCGTTTGGCGCCAAGGGAAAGACATGAGTTCACCAATAGGGAAACTGTACCATGGAGAATACACACGTGGGATTACCAAGGGGGAATCACTACACATGGGGCACCTAGCCCAGCACAAGGGCTGACTGAGGCATACACACACACGAGTGCTGGGCCTGGTGTGAGGCTCCTCCGCTGAGCCTGCCCGCTGGCGGGTGCTGGAGGGATCACAACATAAGGTTCACCTGCTGGGAAACCACTGCAAAGGAATACAACTGCCTATGTCCCCCTAACCTAGGGGTCAGGTGAATGCAAGCGAAGACACCAAGCCCGTTCTCCAGCCCACTAGCCAGTGGGCCCCAATATACGGTAGCATACAGGCTCTACCCTGAGGTTGTAGAGCCTCGCAAAGGTGTTGTGTGTCGCCCAGCCTGCAGCTCTGCAAATGTCTGCTAAAGAGGCGCCATGCGCCAATGCCCAGAATGAGGCAACATTCCTAGTCGAGTGAGCCCTCACTCCAGGGGGGCACGACATACCTTGGAAATGGCAACCACTATCCAGTGGGCCAACCTCTGTTTGGAGAGGGCCTTCCCCTTCTGCCACCCACCGAAGTAGACAAAGAGCTGATCAGAGCACCTGAAGCTCCGAGTGCGGTCCACGTAAATGTGCAAGGCGCAAACGGGACACAGCAAGGAAAGGGCTGGGTCTGCCTCCTCCGTGGGCAGCGCTTGCAGGTTCACCACCCTCCTTATAGAGGCGAGCGCGATCAGGAGCGCTGTCTTGAGAGACACACTCTTTGGCTCGACTGACTCCAGCGGCTCGAAAGGGGCTTCCCGCAGCCCCGAGAGGACTATGGAAAGATCACAGGAGGAATCTTTCCTTTCCTGCAGAAAGGAAAGCACTGAGCTGATTGGGCAAGTGTAGGAGTCTTCTCCACGGGAATAACACCAGTCAGTGAAGAGGCTTCACTTCAAGGTGTAAGCTCGCCTGGTGGAAGGAGCCCTTGCCTGAGTGATAGTATCCACCAAACCCGGGGGCAGGTCACAGAACGTCTCCGCGTCCCGTCCACGAACCACACATGGTGTTTCCAAAGATCAGGGTGCAAGTGCCAGATAGTGCCCCGTCCCTGAGAAAGACAAAAACACGTATTTGCGTAGGCCCTGGGGCCAGCTATGTGCCAACGCATCCATCCGAAGGGGTGCCTCGGACAGGGAATAAAACAGCGGGCAGTGGTAGGACTCGCGGGAAGCAAACAGGTCCACCTGTGCCTCCCCGAATTGATTTGAGATCAGCTGAACCGCCTGGGGATGGAGTCGCCACTCTCCTGGGAGTTGCTGTGAGAGTGCATTAGCTGCATGGTTGAGCTCACCCGGAATGTAGGTGGTGCGAAGCGACCTGAGGAGGAGACGGCGAGCGAGTTGAGACATGCGATGTGAGCATAACCTGCCTTGGCAGTTGATATATGCCACAGTCGCTGTCGTGTCCGTATGAACCAACACATGCCTGCCCCGCAGCAACGGAAGAAACTGGCGCAGAGCCAAAAGCACTGCCATCAACTTGAGGCAATTGATGTGCCACAGGCACCGAGATCCTGTCCAGGAGCCCGAAGCTGCCTGCCCGTGGCACACGGTGCCCCAGCCTGTCTTGGAGGCATCCGTGCCTGGACCATTGTTGTAAGGGCACCCCGGCCCATAGAAAGGCAAGGTCCGACCAAGGGCTGAAGGTTTGGCTGCCCGACGGTGTGATAGTCACCTGGTGTGTGCCGTGGGTTTAGCCACAGGTGGCAGCACGGTAAGCCTTGGCAGCGAGCACTGCCATGGTCTTGCCAGCTTAGGATGGAAGACGCGGCCGATCCCGCCAGGTGGCAGCATTTTGCGGGCAGCCCCCCATTGAGGTTAGTGAGACTTCTGCACCTCTACGTGCACCTCCGGGAAGAAAGGCACTGGGGCAGGGTGGGAATGGGCTTCCCGAGTGGCCCCCAGGAACCAATCATCCAGCCGTGAGCACTCAGGACTGGGTGGAGGATTCCACTCTAGTCCAATGCCCGCGGCTGCCCGGGCAAGCACGGCCATCAACTCTGAGTCGGAGTCAGCCGGACCAGCCTGCCCCAAAGGGGGGAGTCCAGCATCGTCCTCCGGCTCAGAGGAGAGCAGCCCACTCTCCGATGCAGCGATCGGCATCCTGTCCTCGTCCGGAGCGCCAAAAGTGATAGAGGGCCCCACGGGGGAAGCCGCACTACCACCTGGCAGCTCAGACCTCGACACCATAGAGGACTGGGAGGACGGCGGGGACTGACCTGACGGAGAAGTCTCCACTGTCACTCTCAGGTCTCCCAGTGTGCTAACCAGCTCTGCAGCAGACTGGGGAGCAGCAAAGGGGGCTTGACCCCCTGAAATTAGAGACAGCCGTGACCGCAGCATCGAGATGGGCATGCGCTCACAATGAGGGCATGACCCCACTGTGAACGCTATCTCAGCATGCTTTTTGCTCAGGCATGCGACACAACACTCATGGCTATCAGAAGCGGTCAGGAAACGACTGCATCTGGAAACGCACGGATGGTAGGGCATCTTTAAAAAGACACACACCGTCCATGAAGCTCTTTAGGAGGAAAGCTCTGCAAAAGAAATTCACTCCGTAGAACGCCGCTCTGCCGAGGCACACAGGGGAACCTCCGAAGACTGGAATTAGAACGGCTGGTAAACGCCGTCCAAACACAGCAGAACGCTGGTGAAATGCTGGCGAATCCTCATGAAGGTGTGGAGCACACGATCGGCTCTGAACCAAGAATCTGAATGAAAGCGGGTGGCGGACTTTATGACATAATGTCGAACGTGACTGACTGAAAGGGAACTTGATGCTGTCTTATGTGCAGCCATTTAGTTTTTGTTATGGTGTAGGCTCCAGCCATCACCAGAATACTAACTGGATTCCAGCCAAACTACAATTCCCATAATGCATGTACCTGGAGCTGATTACTTCCTGTTTGCCACCTGTTCATTTCGAGCTCTCTTTATAAACCAGACTAACTATTGTTCATTGCGAAGTCTTAACTGGGTTAAAGATACCCTAAAGTTCCTTTTTCATAGGGGTCTGAATCCGGAGCTCCAGTCCGAGCTCACCTGTAGGGATGAAGGCAGGAACCTCTGAGAGTTTATTGATCTTACTATTTAGATGGACAATCTCATACATACTCGTAGGTCTAATGCCATGTCTGCCTTGCAGTCTTTCGGAGGCCCCTCACAGACTAAACACATGCTACTGGTATATACTCACCTAACACAGGAGGAAAGTGCTCGACGCATCTAAAATAACCTGTGCTTGTACTGTGGTAACCCAGGTCACCTCAAAGTGTCATGTCCTGTTCACCCAAATCCAGAGCAACAATTGGTGAGTGTTGCTTCCATCCCTTTGAAACCCAATTCTAGTATCACTTTGCCAGTAAATCTATTCATAGCAGATCAGACCATAGTAACCTTGGCTCTAGTTGATTCAGGAGCAGCAGGTAACTTTATTTTTTGAATTTGCTCAGAAGCATCATATTCCATTGTCCCATGTGTCCCAGTGTATCATGTGTCATAGTTTTAATATATTTTTAAGCTGAAAAAAACACAGTTTTACAAATTTTGGATATGTGGCTTTCAAAGGACAAATGGTTATCAAAAATGACACCCAGATTCTTGGCTAATGAAGCAGGCTTTATAGAGCATTTATCCAGAGTAAGGCAGTGTTCTATGTTGTTCCGTGTGGAGGGTTTTTGTCCAATAAGTAAAACTTCTGTTTTTCTGAATTTAATAGCATGAAGTTGCTAGTCATCCAAGTTTTGATATCGACTATGCATTCTGTTAGTTTGGTATTCTGTTAGAGTCTCGTTGGTATTATCAGCATAACAATAAAAACTAACTCCATGTCTCTTAATAATTGCTCCCAGAGGTAGCATGTACAAGGTGAAAAGTGAGGTCCCAAGCACTGAGCCCTGCAGTACTCCATATTGGACTTGTGATCAGTATGACACCTTTTCATTCACAGCAACAAACTTGAATCGGTCAGATAAATATGATTTAAACCATGCCAGTGCAGTTCCATTTATGCCAACATCTCAAGCCTATTTAGTAGAATGCTGTGGTCAATAGTGTCTAAGGTTGAGTAATACTAGATGAGAGATGCAGCCACGATCGGCTGACAAAAACAGATCATTTGTCACTCTGATAAGAGCAGTCTCTGTAGTATGATGTGGTCTGAATCCTGACTGGAAATTCTCACATATACCATTTCGTTTCAGAAAATCAGCATATCTGTGAAGACACCACCTTTTCCAGTATTTTTGAGACAAAGGGTAAATTTGAGAAATTGTGTGGAAATCATTCACATTTTCATAAAATGTTTGTCACAAATATAGTTTAGACATTACCATGGCATAAACCCCCCATTGGCATACCCCGTTTGCTCACACCAAGCACATATTAAGGAAAAAGTTTGTTATAGTAAAAATCAGATACAAATTGAGAAATAAATTGGAAAACAGAAGCTTAGAAAATTTTGAGGAAACATTGACTTACTGCATACTGAAGTTTCATCTTCAGTAAGTCTTGACTTAAAACAAGCGCTTACAGGGTAAATAAAATCTTAAACACAACCTGGGAGTAAAGAAAAAGCAAACCCACCTCTCAGGAAGTGGACATCTACAAGAATAAACATTCCTTTAAATTGTCCACAAGGACACTGTACTGAAGATTGATAAGCTTCCATGAAGAAACACTTGAAGGCAAATGCTTAAAATAAACCTGAGCATAATATCATAAATACAAAATCAAAATTTAAAAAGTTAGTCATTTGTTAAGACTCAAGCTAGGAACCTCAAGCAAGAAAACAAAGGAAATGCATCTGCTAAACAAGGACCTGCGGCTACAAGACATCACTTTCAGGTACCTCACTGTCACATGGCCACTGTGGGGGTACTTCTAGTGGTATCCCACCAGGCTCCCAGACCTTCCCTGGCTTATTACGTACCCTTAGATCCATCTGGTCAGCTGAAGCTGACCTGGAACATTAGCTATCCCACTCAGGAGGTCTACACAGAACTGAGGGTTAAGCAGCTCCACCACCGCATTTTGCTGGGCATGTCCAATCAGGGGGAGCCCACAAATGCCAACCTGGTCCTTCTCTTGGATGTTGGACACAAATCTTAGTTTGGGGTAAGAACAGTTTAGGATTACCTTTGCTGTTTTATTTTTTGCTATTGATTGCTGTTGTAATTTTTAGATGCTTGGTGTGGTGTTGACTGTGAGACCCAGAGATGGTGTAGAGCTGTACTATTACTGAACACATATTTAAGATGAACAGAAAAATAATGCAATTATGTTAATGTTAAAAATATTTATAATATAACAATATTCTTGTCAATAGAAGTCCTTGTTATTTCTATCTCTTTTTGATTCTGTTGATTCAGTTTTTGATTTTGGGTGAAAATGTTTAGTTTACAGCTTTAAAGTTTCACCTGAATCTTTCACACCAACAGTCATTACCCACTTTAATTAACAGTATACTTGTTACGATGGAGAGATCCACTTCATGTCCGTCAGCGCGTCAGTGTGAACCCTCGCCCGAATACTAGAACTTTTCCAGACTACATTCCCCAGGGACACTTACACCATTTCCGGTTTGTCACTTGCTCCAATGGGTTTCTTGTTTGTCACGTGCCTCTCCACACGCTCTATTTAAATGCTCAGTATTGTACTGTTCACCACAGTGTCTTGTATTGCCCACCCGCGTACATTTCAGAGGGTTTATTCAAGTTGTTTTTCCTGGCTGTGTTTTGGACTGTTTCACTGTTTTTTTTTAAATACTCGCTGCCTGCCCTCAACTATTGCCTGGATTACGTTTTTTGAGTTTGTTTGCTGCCTGCCTTTTTGGACTGTGTTTGATTGGATTACGTTTGACTGCCGACTGCCCCACAGATAATAGTCGAGTGGCCTTCATTTGCTCCCTATTAACCAGGCGAGCATTGGACTGGGCCACGGCTGTCTGGGGACACAATGGATCAGGTTTCGCTTCCTATAAGGCCTTCCGGCGTCAGTTCAGAGAAGTGTTCGAACACCCAGCGGAGGGCATTAGCCCAGGGGATCTGCTGTTCGCGCTCACCCAGGGTGAACGTCCAGCCGCTGAGTATGCCCTCCAGTTCAGAACCCTCACCGCACAAACAACCTGGGTGGAGGATACCCTCCTCCTTCTTTACCGCAAGGGCCTGAGAGTCGAACTCCAATCCGAATTGGCCTGTCGCGACAAGAGCAGAACATTGAGTGAGTACATTGATCTCTCTATTCAAATCGACAATTTGATTAGTTCCCGCAGACCAAGTAGAACTCGTTTCCCAAGCCATGTCCCATCCTCTACTTTCCACGAACCTATGCAAGTGAACTATACCCGTCTAACCCCTGAAAAACGAGAACGACGCTTCCGTCAAGGGCTATGCCTCTATTGCGGCCTATCAGGGCATCTTAGAGCTGTTTGTCCTGAACAACCCCGCTCCGATCAGGTGAGGGTGAGTTTAGCCACTGTTACATCTACACCCAAACATGTTATCCTATTACCCATTACAATTACTCATGCAGGCAGAGACATTCACACTTTGGCTTTAGTGAACTCTGGAGCCGCTGCTAATTTCCTGTCTTTAGAATTTGCAAAAGAAAATGACCTTCCGTTAACATTCTGTTCCTCCCCCCTAGAAGTGGAGGCGTTAGACGGGCAGCCATTAGGAGAGGGACGAGTGGAGCAAAGGACTGACAAGCTCCGATTACAGATTGATGTGCTACACTCCGAAGAAATACAGTTTTTTATCATTTCATCTCCCCACCACTCAGTTATTCTGGGCCTGCCCTGGTTGCAATGTCATGAACCTGTTATTTCGTGGTCCAAGAGCCATATTATACACTGGAGCAAGTTTTGTCAAGAACATTGTTTGAGTAAAGTTAAACCCCTCGCATATACAAATCAGCTGAGTAAGGTTAGTGCAGATATCGATAACGCTGTCCCTCCCGAGTACTCGGACCTAGCCGTTGTGTTCCGTAAAGTCAAGGCCTCACAATTACCCCCTCATCGCGCCACAGATTGCGCAATTGAATTATAGTCAGAGAAATTACCCAGTAGAGGTAGGATTTTTCCCCTGTCACGACCCGAATCCGTAGCCATGACACAATACATAGAGGAAGAGTTAGCCAAGGGGTTCATTCGACCCTCAAACTCACCTGTTTCTGCCGGGTTTTTCTTTGTGAATAAAAAGATGGGGGTTTACGCCCATGTATAGATTATCATAGTCTAAATGAGGAACCCATCAAATTCAGATATCCTCTTCCCCTTATACCGACCGCTCTTGAACAACTTCACAGGGCTAAATATTTCACAAAACTTGATCTGCGGAGTGCCTACAATTTGATCTGCATTCGAGAGGGGGATGAGTTGAAAACTGCGTTCTCTACTACTTCCGGCCATTACGAGTACCTCGTTATGCCATTTGGCCTAGCCAACAGTCCCGCGGTATTTCAGTCTTTTATGAATGACATTTTCTGAGACATGCTTGAGAGATGGGTCATCGTTTACATAGACAATATTCTAGTGTATTCCGAGACTCGGGAGGAACATGTTTGACATGTACGTTCCATTTTCCCACGCCTTATAGCTAACAAACCTGTATGTTACAAGTGCGAATTTCATCAGACCACCATTTCATTTCTGGGGTATGTGATCAGTTCTGAGGGTGTCGCAATGGACGACAAGAAAGTTCAGGCAGTTACAGAATGGCCTACTACCAGCATGGTGAAGGAGCTACAACGATTCTTGGGGTTTGCTAACTTTAACTGTCGGTTAATTCGTAATTTTAGTTGGGTAGCTGCTCCCCTTACATCCCTAACTAAACGTCGCCCTGGAAAATTATCTTGGAACGACTCTGCTTCATGTCCGTCAGCACGTCCGCACGAACCCCACCCGAATACTAGAACTCTTCCGGACTACATTCCCCAGGGACACTTACACCATTTCTGGTTTGTCACTTGCTCCAACGGGTTTCCTGTTTGTCACGTGCCTCTCCACGCGCTCTATTTAAATGCTGTTCACTGTGTCTTGTATTGCCCACCCGCGTACATTTCAGAGCGTTTATTCAAGTTGTTTTTCCTAGCTGTGTTTCGGACTGTTTTACTGTTTGTAGGATTACTCGCTGCTTGTCCTCGACTATTGCCTGGATTACGTTTTTTGAGTTTGTTTGCCGCCTGCCTTTTTGTAAACACACAACAATCAAGACAACAAGCTGATGTATAAAACACAAAGAAATATTTTTTAAAAGCATGAAAACATCTGTGGAAAAAAAAGTAGCTGTGCCATCCATAATTATGTGTAAAAAGGCCAATGGAAGATAGGTTGTCCTCTGTGTATTCTTTATGTGCTAGACACTCATTTCCATCTGTTAAGGAAATACTGACAGAATCAAATCTCCCTTAACACCTGACAGTAGAGTTTTTAGTAGATCAGCACTGCATATCGATTAGATGAACCAACACTCTGAATTACAGGTTACAGTTCAGTACTGCAATCTGAGTGTCTGTAGTCCAACGACGATTTTACATTT
>JAZGTJ010009208.1:0-19703 GCA_036877575.1 Botia almorhae | reverse complement strand
TTTTTGTATTCAAAACTGAAGAATACTGTTACTCAGATCTAGTCTTTTCTGAGAAAACGTCCATGTGTGACAACTAGCCCCGTCTCTCCTATTTATATGTGACTCTGTCTGGGAAATCCAAACTAGTGTCATAATCTAATTATTACATCGTTGGATTTCAATCAATAATTTCAGTATGATTTTAATGTTTGACATGGCGTTAATCAGTCAATATCAATGATCTCAATGTTATATTTTCACAGAATATAACCACAGTAAACCACAAAAAATGACTTGAAAAGTTGGGTTTTCACAGACAGGGTGACACGTTCTCTATAATGAGCAGAACACTTTTCCTATGACAATTTGATTAACGTAAAAGTAGCTTATTATGTTTCTCCCTCTTTTAAAGTCAAGCTTCTGAAGGACAGGAAATAGACAATGGAAATGGCCGGTCTTCTTAATAAGCCTCTTCACAAAACAGTCAAAATGACACAGAGCGAAAGTACTGTTGTCTGTCTCACGCCCATGTAGTGTGATTGCTTGGATGTTTCCAATGGTGTTAGGGGGTGATTTTACGCACAGCAGGGCTCTACGCTTCCATGCAGTTCAAGAGGCTTATGTGATCACTGTGATAGGCTGTAGGGAGGTGGGTGATCACCCTGATAACCATGATGTGTGTATTTGATCAAGGCAGATACCCGCGGTCTATGCTATACAATTTATACTCATTTGCATGTTCAAATAAGTCGAAATCCACAATAGAATAAATACCACCAAAAGGGCAAAGCTTTAGATAAATGACAATGAGATCAGCTGGCTGAAGATTAGATATTACACCTTGGAATGCCACCTTGATCCACAGAGCGTGTCTCTATGGATACCAGTCGTCTAGATACAATGAAGATATGTAACCAAGACTGAACTTACACAGACAGTGACAAACACTGCATAGTGACATGCTAGTTATTTATTAAATAACTAAATAACTGCTAGTTATTTCTTTTCTTCTTAATTTATTTTCTACCTTAATTCTCCTGCTAATTGGCCTGTTCCAGCTAATTGGCCTGTTCCAAATAAGGTCTCTATTTCCTGTCTGTAATCGCTGCTGGCTGTTCCCACAGCTCAAAAATCGGTGTGTTTAAAAAACTGTAGTAGCACAAGCCCACAAACTAATCCCTGAAACTAAATAACTCAGTGAACACCCATTTTTGTATTACTGTTTGTATTGTAGAGTTTCATCTACCTATTGTTTGTGTGCTTCGAACAAGCACTAGGCAACAGAACAGTCAAGTGTCCAAATGCCATTTACACAGAGAGCTTAAGAGTCCTACTTTTGTTCCTTTACCATTTATTAGGTTTGTCTGTTTAGGTATGTAGTTTAAAATAAACAACCGGTATCTTTAAAAGAAACTCATTTACTGCTTGACATCCTTCTAAGCCTGTAACAGATTGTTAGTTCAGCTCTTGATGAAGTTCTTTTGTAAGCAGTGTTGAATCTGTTTAGATAAACATACAGTTAATACCTTCAGCCCTCTGCTCCCATTTCAGTGAGGTGTCACCCTGCTGAGAGTCTCCTGCTTTTCACTACTGCATGACTGAAACTGCATGAGTTTGACAGGGGAGAATGTAGCTGGTATGGAGGCTGTAAGTCTGGGTGTAGTAAGACTAGAAATGAACAGCTTAAAAACAGCTTAAACAGCTTAAATTTTTGCTGGTCTTTCAGCTTTGTCAGTCTGATCTGGTCTGCTCAGCTTGGAGACCAGCTAAACCAGATGAATACCAGCCTGGCTAGGTTAGGAGAACAGCCAGGTCAACTTAAAACAGACCAACAAACTGGCTTACACTGGTTTAAGTTTACTATTATTAGTTAAATAAGATAAACAACTTTGCAAAATGACAAGATAAATATAACAGTGTTGAAAGACAATAACACATATTTCTTACATTGATGTTGATGACAAGTTTTGTTCTTCACTGCTAAAAATACGTGTGATAACAGTGTCCCTGTTTTGAGTTCTTGATTGGAATCATTTAGTGTCTGAATTTGACACTCTTGTGTATTTAAAATTCCCTTATCAATTATTGCCACTAAAGAGGCAGGAAGCTACAAAAGGTGCCATTTAGCCTTTTCATTCCAACAAAAGGATAAAGCAAGTTCAACAGCACGAGAAGATTATGGAGTTCTTTGTAAACACAATTAGGTAATGCTGTGAAATCACATTTAATTACTTTCCTGCCGTCTCTGTTTCTTTAAGGATTCGCTATTAGACAACAATTTGAAAAACAGGCACCTGTCGGGCTGCTTATTTCTCACACCTGCTCCTGTAGAAATGTCAGCATAAAAGATAAAAGAATAGAAGCTATACAAAATTAATCTTAGATCAAATTTCAGGAACAAATTTTAATGCAAATTGTCTGTTCTGATAAACTGGCATGTAGGCAGTTGATAAAAAAATTTACTTTGTGGTTCGGTCCAGTCTTTCCCCTTTTCCCAGCATGCACTAGGGCATGAATAATTGTGGACCATTTAGCAGATGTATTTACACGGTTGTTTGTTTTGATGTCACATTTAGTAACCTGTTGTGTTGTTATTTCAAAATAAATACTCAATTATTATATATTGTATTTTAGTTATAATGATTTTTGGATGACATGACATTTGAGTTCAGTCAAGACACTGTACAAAAAACGCCATGCAAACTGTTGCCTTAATTTTAATATGTTCTACAAATACCTCTCGTTTTACAATGCACCGAACTTCGGTCTCCTCATGATCAGTAGATCCCACTACCTGCAACACCACCAGTCCACTTAACATTGTGCACTCTGAAATCGCGATAAATTAAAGATCATAAATCATGCACTGTTCATAAGAGTCTCCATCCGGCCCCATTCACAGCTTGCTACCCTCCTCCCCCACTAATGGCGCTGAGCATTCGCAGGCCTCTGACACGCCATGTACAGTTCTGTCCCTTTGACTGAACATAGTGTTCTGGACCACTGCATTAAAAGCTAATACCAGTGCAAAGCCAAACACTCTCCATCAGCCCCCATCTCATGAGACCATTGTCTGCTAGAAGAACCACCAGATGGTCTGCACCATATTGGCCAAGGTATCAGTTTTACACCAGGGGAAGCACCAGGGATATGTCCAAAGCAATTATCACTGAAGTATAATTGAGAGATGCATTATATAGTGGTGTGGTTTTCTTGTTTTCTCGGCTGCGTTTGGAACTGATGTGTGAGCTTACGATGGTTGCTTCAAAGAAGATATTTAAGCCATCTAGGGCTTGAGAGCACTGGAGGGTTAGAACGATAGAAACAGAGAAATGGTGGTAAGGTAATTTAACATCACATAGGTCACGGCCCACATAATCTCGTGCACTTTCACTAATGACTGATAACACGAGGCAGGCAAGGTGTCTCAACCCTCATAAGTCTTTCTAATTAGAAGATCTTTCGTAAGCCCTCCCTCCACAACACCATTAAACATGCGCACACGTACACATATGTGCATGCGTGACCCATCTGTAGCGCTGCTGTTGCCTTTCCCGCTAGCAACAGATGTAACAGATGTAAGAACAAATGACTAAAGTTTCCTTTAAGTAACAATTTTTTTTTAGATGTATTAACGTTATTTCTTGGCTATAAGAATGTTATTCAAACATTAATTCTGCAACTTTGTAAAACATTCCACTAACAATTTAAAATAACGTTTTGATATTTTTGGTTATAGAACATTAAAAAAGTGTCTTACTAATGTTCCTGCAAGGACATTGTTTTATTGACCACCATTTTTATTTAGATTTTTGGTTTCACTTCAGAAACGAATCGAAAACTTGAACGAAAGTTCACAGTTCAAACAAACTACGTACAAACAGATGCCATAAAGCTGTCCACTTAGGAAAATAGAAGAAATAAAAGTCACATAAGCACAGTAGGAATGTCAACTTTATAGTCTATCTAAAAACATCAAAGCAATATTTGTCCGACTCTGAATAGCGTTGTCCTCTGCACCATTGAGCCTGGCAGTGGTACCTTCAACACCAACAATATCTCTGAAGTAAGATAGACAAGTAAACGTTGTGAGAGTGAATGGTTTTATCCATATCTTTAAAACAGTCTTTTCAGTGCGAATTTAGCCTGTGTCAGGTCATTGCAATAAACAAATCTTAATACTGTAAATGTCATCCCCAAAATGTTTTAAATTTAATTGAAACTAAATTGCATTAGGTTAGATTAGGTTTTCAGAGATCAGATCTTAAATTAAGTTTTGGCGCTTCCTTACGAAATATCAGTTTAGTTCAACGTAATTCCCTTAGTCCTTAACTTTTTTCTAAAAAACAAGATACTGAAGAAAATATTCTTGTCACTTGTCTTTTTCTCTACATTACACAGACATATTTATTCATATAAATACATAAACATATGGTATGATTTTATAACATAAAAATGTCACGCGTTTGTCTGTGAACATTACCTTGCATGCACAATGCACTAGCTAATTATGCTAACTAGCTAACAAGCTTAACTCGTTAACTCCACTTGATCAAAACAACAAACAATAGGCTTTAAATGGTGCTCTTATCCTTTACTAATTTCTTTGAAGGGGATACAGTGTCCATCTCCGCATGGAGATGGAGGGTGTCTCTGTATGATCAAGGCCGTATAGGCAGCCTTGAGACTGAATAGGATACTAGCTTAGTAAGGCACAGCTGTTTTATCGCACACTGTTCATGACCTTTTCTCTGCCTCCCCCCCCAGGCCCATTCTAGTGTAAGGGTAAACCAAGTGCCAGACTGACAAATGGAGATCTGCTCCAACAATAAACAGAAGGATGTGTGGACAGAAAAAGCAAAGCCTCCAATCAGAGGACAGCGAGTACAAGCTCATTTAGAGGTGCCGCAGTCATTTCACGCTTTTGAGGAGATTTTAACAGATCTGTTTACAAAGCGGAGGAGAAACGATTGGGCTCACTGAGTTTCCAATCACGGACAATTAAAAAACCTCTCGGTTAGAAAGTCACAATAAAAGAAATCTAAGTACCTCTGGAAAGACAGTACGTTTCATCCCTGCAAATTTCTCTCTGGACTTTAATGCATTTCACAGTTTGTTTATTAGCGCGCCAGCCATGTGGAATGCAGAGTAATGGTACCACTGAGGAAACACATTGCAGGGACCATTAGCTAACTGGAGCAGCTCAGACATTGGGCTGGAGAAAGCTATCCGAAGTGTGCGCACGCGGCGCTCGATAAAAAAAGGCTAGAAGGCAAATCAGATGTCCAGATATGTGACAGTGATGTCACTCAGCTTGCACCCTAAAATCTTTATCCTACAGCTCCTAAAACTCATCCAACAGCCCGGAGGGGAAGAGCAACGGAGCGCTGAGGAAAACATCCAGAAAAACGTATTGACTAAGTTCTTGAATGCGGATAATAATTTCCGTGTTCCTCAAAAGAGCAATAGTTCGTATAAAAACGACCTCTTTCTTTGCAGCGTAGTGACTCACAGCCCGGTTCAAGCCCCAGAGCTGAGAGCACATCCACACACATTCTCTGCTCCAGTTTTGTGTTGTTCTAACTATGATGAGAGGGGCTGAGCCCTTCATTCAGAACGGGGTCAGATTGATAGTGCTGGATTTCAGAAGTGACATTTCCTGAGCTTTTGATTTCAAAGCTGTCACCCCTCTGCTCTGCATCAATTCTGAGATGAAGATGAAAGCGATGATGTCACCAATCAATGGCAACAATCATTTGGCACCAAGCATCGCAACAGGTGCCATGACAACCAGCTGTGATGGAGGAGGAGAAACAGAACTGTTGCCAAACACACAAGAGCCCTATGAATGTATTTTCCAACCAGTGACACCAACCAGCCTTCAAATCAGAGGGACAGAACTGCTGCATGTGATAGAGCCTTTTGTTTATGGAGGGCGTTCAAGTGCTCCTTTCAGATAAGCATGTCACTTTGGCTTTCCCCCAACATACTTTATGCCCACCTCCAAACTGCCGTGCATAAAGCAAGATGGGCACTTACGTTCCCAAATGGCTTTAGAAAGGCTTACTCTCATGTTAAACAAAATGATGGAGAGGAGAAGTGAATTTCATGTCGTTTACATTGAACAATGCTCAGGGACTAAGAGCTCGGAAGGCTGTAAAGCCTATTTCGACACGCATGCTCCGAAATGCAATGATGATTCACATGCACCATGATAAGAGGCTAGAAAACACACGGGCAGTTTTGAATTTCAAGTAGTTCCACACTTATTTCTGAAGTATTTTCAGTGAAATGGTAAATATCAATGTATTAACACATCAGAACGTTTCTAAATATGAACACGAAAAGTTCCTTTGCATAGATTCACTTGTGTTGGAAACGTCCTATGAGGAGAAACAGAATATCAGTCACGTCTGAACTTCTCGCCTCGTACTCTGGATACTCTCAAGTTCTTTACCAAAGTTTCATTCTGTTCCTCTATAAAGTCTCGCCTTGAAAGCATTTGGCTCTGGAGGCAAAGGCCTCTCAGACAGCTTCCTGCTGCTGTCAGATCTCCTGTCAGTCCTCGTGTGGTTACACCTCAGACCGGTAAGGTGAGCGTGGCTTTTGATGTCTGTGACAGATATTTTGTCACTTCCTTTTTATGATATTACATGATGACATTGTTGAGGCTTTAGAGACGCAGAAAGAAACCTCCACCTCAACTCTGCAGCTCTTATCTGTCTTTTCTGTTTCATATTTATTGTAGAGAGAGAAAGGAAGAGAGAGATTTATAAAGACTAATAAACAAGTGCATTATTTCAAATTGACAAATGACAAACACATACTTTTGATATACATATACCCTTAAATAGTAAAATGAACACATTTATTGAACAATGTTACTGATTTATGAACCCCAGCATGCATTAGTTATGGGGTTCATTTTTAGGCTTATAGTTTTGCTGACGGTATTTATGATGTTGTGGTAGATTGTCCATTATTTGTTGTGTGTGATTAGCTTATCTATTTACTTGTTGTTGTTAGCAGATTGTCATAGTTACTGAGGTTTATGTGCTGGTGTATTTATAGAGCTATTGAACATAATTCATTTATTTTGCACATTTTTTACAGTGTGTTGTTAGTCCAAGTTCTAGTGCATGTTTTCATCAGCCTTGACCACCTGGCAACACTTAGTCCTCCCCCCTTTATTTCTGTAGCTTATCTCGTCTTCTCAGTTCTGTACACTCTCTCATTCTTCTTCTTCTTCTACAGCCCACTTCCCCACCCGGACCAGCTCTCCTTGCCTTCGATCCATCGCTCCATGTCTCCACCCCACACTCTCCTGCTGTTGCTCCAGATATTAAAACAAATCAGCCATGAAATAAGCTTCTTCCTCTGTCCTTAGCGGCACTGTCGGAGCTCATTTCTGTCTACATCAGATACTTTCACCCGCCCACCGCCTCTCTGCAAAGCTGCCTCCTCCACCCTTAACTGTCCCAACAGACTGTCCAGCGCTGCTGGGGTTTCACCCCTTCGGCTTAATCTGAACCTTCCCCTCCTTTCAGAAAAGCACGGCTGCATTGGCTTTATGGTGTATGTAATACGTTGCTCTATTCCAAACTACTAGTGAGGCAGTATTTGACCGCTGGCCGTTTAAAAATGTAGGCATCCTTAATATGCTGCCTCCTAAGATGCCTCATTTTGGCCAACATGTAGAGTATCGTGGCAAGTGCCCTTCACAAATAAAGCAATCCCACAATGCATTGCGACAGGCTCAAAGAGAAAATGAACCCACAATGGCGGATGAGTTTGGAGAAATGTTGATTATAAATAAACATATATGTTTATTTAAAATTTAAAAAGATCAACACACATAGATCACTATTGGCAGCGTACTAGATTTTATAATAGAGCTATTTGATAAATGCCTATTTCATGTTTTGTTATATGATTAAAATGTGTATGATAACAGCACAATGTCACCAGCAAACCAGCTTTGAAATTTCCGAACACTGAACATCAATGCCTCCAGCATCCAGACCAGTAACAGCATTTGCTCTCACATTAACGGGTGACGCAAAATGGAGGCGAGGACAGGAGAGCAGGTGTGCCGGCTGTTTTAGTGGAGGTAGGGGCGTGTGTGTGTGTACATTGGTACATCGTGGTGTTAATGATTAGTGATGCCAGTGGCGGGTAAAATGTCATATTTCTGCACACGTGATTGGTTACAGCACAGTGTCCCTTTGGGGGACGTTGCCTACACCAGATTTCCATTAAACAAATCCTCGACAGTGAGCTTACAGCACAGCCAGTCCTGAGATGTCTGCTCCAATTCTTTCGGATGGAGGTAACAACAGCGGCCTGGGGGCGACTCCCCACTCTCCTCTCAGCAAAACACAATCAACTGAATCACAGAATGACAAGGAAAGCTGTATTTGAAAGCACAAGCAAACAAAAACAATATTCATCAAATTGGTGTGGCTATATTACAAAATGCTGCGGTTAGCTTTATTCAGATAATCGTAGCTTTCTTTTTGTAGCTAATTATAGCTAGCTTCCTTTGTTCTTGCTAACCGTGCATCATTAAGCAATGTTTTATTATGCAACTTAAGGATTTCAGTATCTCTGCCCTTGCGGTAAATTAGCGGTGTCAAACAGGGAGCTCGACGTTTGCAAAACGAACAATATTTCTCAAGGTAACTTATAAATTCACGCGCTATTCTTTGTCACATTCATTGAGGCCATGAGCATCTTAATATAATATTTGCTGCTTTTGCTGCTAGACAAAAATTAATTCCCACCCAAACACCCAGCCACCACCTTACAGCATCCCACTCCACTCTCATTGTCTCAGGGCTGTTCTTATTTAATTATAGGAATCCAGGAACCGTGGGTTCATTTGTGTTAAATTGGTGTGCCTGGGGCTGAATTTAAGCCAAGAAAAGGCTCCTGTCGCCACTCTATGAACTCTGTCTTCCACATAGGCATGGCTACACGGGGAATGCAAAACATGAGAGGGGAACAAAGCGCTTCACTGTCCCCCATAGAGAGGTGGGGCACGGCTGGCCCTCAAATCGGCCCCTGGCCTCCAGCTCCTCCACAGACTCCAGAATATTAGCTGTCCTGTGACGGATGGCTGTGGATGTAACGCACTCTGTTTAAGCAGCTTGTGAACATGGCTGACTGTATGCGCTACTGCTGCGTGACAAAGGAAGACGACATATCTCAAGTGCACAACAGCGGAGCAGGAATGAGCAGCATGCTCACTGCACGTTCTGACACCATTCCTCCAACACGCTGCCATTTCACGCCGCATTCCCTGCGTCTACCTTGCGCTGGCTCACACTGAGTGTTCCCACTCACCAACATGCCTTGAATTCTCCCTCGCCTGTACAAAACAAAGAATGCGACTTGTATAATATCAGTAATAATCACTAGATTCCAGCGCCTCGCTGCGTTTTGTGATGCAAACCCTGTTGTTGTGTAGCTGAGCGAGAACATGCTGTACAGAGGAGTCAGCTTTACACATGCTGTTACGTGGGATAGACTGACAAAAAGGCCTCATACAAAATAACATAACATGATGTACTTATGATGTCTTCCCAACTCAACAATGTTTTAACCAATAGAAAGAATTTTTTGTGTTCACGTGTTTTCTATTGACATGAAGTTTGGGTGGCACGTGAAAAATAATACGGAATGCTGTTTTAAAAGCATATATCTGCTAAATATATCTGCTATATTGGCAATACCCATTTTCTTATCAAGCCAATACCAAGTACTATAAAATAGATTTTAAGATACTAGTTAAGCTATAATTTTAACATTTAATTAACAAACTTCTTAAACTTTTGTTTTTATTTGTTAACAACAATAAAAGAACAACAATCAATCATGTCGCTTTAATTGAAATAAACTTAAAGCAAACATGACAGAAGCTCTTCATTAACAAAAGTCACATTTATCATTGTCATCATTTCATAACTCAAGTTGATGTCTCTCTGTCATTCTCTCTCTCTCTCTCTCTCTCTCTCTGTCTCTCTCTCCTTTTCTCTCTGTTTGAATGACTCGTGCTGTGAGTGAACACTCTGTGACTGATGGCTTGTGTCATTCTGCATTTGTGCTTGTGTTCAGAAATAGAAACTCTTCTTATCCTATTCAGCTATTGGCTAAATAAATTAATGTATTTTTTTACTTAGAAGTTTAGAATATGCATTAATGCTTATGCCTAATAATTGATTAAAACACTCAGGATCATTTTTATGCTTAGCATTTGTGCGCTTTCAAGCCTAAATTTTTATGCCCATCTTCTTTGCATTATATTTACTGCCTTTATCTGTAAGCGCAGCTGAATCTGTCTTCTTTTGGGCGGGGAGAGGGCAACATTTCACAAACTTAAAGTCTAATTGCCCTCATTCTGACCAAAAGAAGGACCCCCTGAGAGGTCTTTTGTGACATAAATAAATGCACACAAAGCATACTTTAATGGAGGTTTAACTGTGAGCAAGGACTAATTTTTGTCTTTTTCTTCCAACCGCATCTCGGAGACAAGAGAACTTTCTAGCAATTACTCCGTTACCATGGTTATTATGAATATTTCCAGGTTATTTATGCTCGGAGTGCCAGTCACACAGAAGACTCAACCGTTAATTATCGTAGCCAGGTTATTTTCCCTAACTGCGGTGCGATTTAACTTGCATGATTGTAATCGCGGTTTCTGAGCTTGTGGATCACGAAAACGGGCCTCTTTAAGAAGTCCAGAGACACCGTATCTTCAAACAGACAGAGCCACCATAGACCTTTTACCTATCACAATGTCATTGCCACCTTTACGGAAAGTGTGTGTGTGTGTGTGGAGGGTGGGCTAAGGTGCTGTTTATAATTGCTAGCATTCAGTCGCTTTGGAAAAGCTCATTTGAGCTGATTCGAAGAGTAATCTCAAAACGACAGAGATTTCTCGCCATTATTCAGAAGGTAAACCTGTCGGTTATATTACAGAGACGCTGGGTCTTCAGCACCTGTTCTCAGAGGAGTGTTTCATATGACGTCTTTGCCTGGCCTTTCAAGATTTTGATTGTCTGAGCAGACATAGTTGTGATTGCCATGCTCAGGCTGCTGTCTGCAGAGCCCGCCCTCCATTTATTACATAGCAATCTTCAGCTCTGTGGGCTGCAGGCCCGTCCGTTGTTTTATCTGCTGTGAAGCATCTTCAAGCAGATTCTACCAGGACTCCCAGTGCAATAGGAGCTGGCAACTGACTCTTGACAAGATGTTTACCTTTCCCCCCAAACATTACCCATACATAACCCATACATTAGCCATTGTCAGACTTTAAGACCCTCTGAGGTGTTCTGGAAATGAGCTGGTTAATTACCTTATCATACCTCTGGCTATGAGCCACGAATTGGGAAAAGCTTTACATCATTTAAAGGCATCTTGATAGCGTCTTCTACTTCCTAGTGAACCAAACAGTGACTTTGCACTGTAAAATAATAATGGAAAATGTTCTGGTCATTTTCTGCCAGGCCATTATGCATTAATATTACAGACATTTCTGTTAACCCAAAAACACAACGCAACGTGGTGCAAAATTCAAAATACAGATAAAACAACTGTAAAAAATTGATACAGGAAATCCCTTCTTATTAATATAGTACACTGTGCACTATTTTCATGGATTTTTGTGTGGGTGATGCATATTGGTGGGGGAATGTTCTTTAAAAGTTAACCTCAGTTTAATATTTATAGACAAGTGTAAATAAGCCATTTGTAGGTTGCTTTTGTGTTCATTTATTTGTAAGTGACCCCAGGGCAGAAATTTCACACTTTAACTTGAAAACAACACAAGCATCACATTAGGTTTGCATAAAAATCTCTTGAAAAATGGAAAGCTCTTGAAAAATGACACAGCTGACTTCTGTTCAAAAAAGCGAAATGTCAATTCTTTCATTGATAATTCCAATAGAAGTGACAGCAAATAAACTGTTGAGAATTCTCCCTAACAACACAAACTGAATCTTTTGTCCTGATTGGTCCATAAATGTCTAATCTGGCCATCAAGAGCTCTTCTCCACAGCAAAGCATGACCGTTAAATGTTCACTGTGCCTGAAAACCAAAACAAATCAAGGAGCATTCAGATGGAGGCACACTTGAAAAATGAACCACTGATAGGTGAAGAGTGGTTATGTTTCCAGCAGGAGAGCAATAATCACTATGTGCTAGACGAAGGTACGCGCAACGTAGTTAGATCTGAGCTCAGCTTGCAGAGGGAGAAGATACAGCGTTCCTTCTCTGCTAGTCTCTCCACATGCTTGTAAGTGTCTCTCTTAAACATGTCTGCATTTTTTGCAAGCTTCAGCTCTCAGGCGCACCTCTTCCCTTGCTGCTTAGCCAACCTCATAGTAAACATACTTTCATGCTGTTTCATCTCCCCCTCGCATCCCTAAAACATACAGAGCTTTAACGTCGCCCCCTGTTCAACTCAATGGTTGGGTGTTGAGTGACACAGGCATGCCGGCTTTCCTTCATGCCTGCGTTTAGCCAAGTGTGGGGGCCCGCAGGTGGGGTATCAGATGGAGAGGAGCCCTGGGCATCTTGTGCCCTGGCTAACTCCACTGGCCCGGAAAAGTCACACGTGCCTCATTTTCATCAACAGAGTGTTGGTGTCCAATCTCTGTGCAGTTTTAACACAGGAAAGGCGGAATCCAAAATTCCTCACTAAAACCCACAAACCAGGATCTGATAACTTTATAGCAGATCTGTCAACAAGACCATTTATTATTTTTAACAAGCAAACAATTTATTATTGTTTCACACAGTATTACTGACTGTCATATAACAGTATTGACAGTCTAACAGACTGTCAGCTCTCTTTATTATAAACAAATGTTGTGATGTAAAAATATGATACACATATGCCTAATTTTTGTTTATGAACATCTAAAAATGTTATGTGAATTGTGCATTACAAACTTCTGTTAACATTTGTGATTTAATTGTAGTGCATTTGATTTCTTATATAACGTGATGAATTAGATGCTTAGTCAAATCACACTGCATGCTAAAATATGACACGTTCCAACATTCTGACTGTTGTGCATTTTTACAATATGTTGATACTTAGCTTTTAAACTACATCAATATTATCCCGTACTGTAAACAAATGAAGTTCTAAAGGTAAACTTATCTCCCTTATAAACATATCTTATAGGCAAACTTATCTAAACTTATAACATATCTCCCACATAATCATCCAATCAGTGTTTCATTCAACAGTAAGCTAGTGAGTAATATAGCCCAAACTTTTTACCAGCACTTTTTGTCATGTTTTGTTACTTGCTGCCTTTAGTTTGTTTACTGGGTGATATTTTTGCATTTTGATATTGGGTGATATTCTTTTGTATTTGAAAAGTATTTTTGCATAATTTTCCTGCTAAATGTTAATGTTCTGTAAAGCTGAAAATGCATAACGGGGGAAGTATTATAGAAAATATGAATTGTGTAGCAATTGACTTAATAAATCAGTGGACATGCTTGTTATGAACTTAAGAGTACAGTTTGCCCGGTCGAACACCAGCTAAATGCTGGCACAAGAACCAGCACCATTTCAATGGAAACCATGTAACAGACTGGCCAATGCTGGTCTAACTAGCTCACTCGAGCACTACAGCTGCACAGAAATAAAAGGGCCAGTCAGCAGCAGCACTGTGAGAAATGCTAGATAACATTAAAGGGAATAATGAACCACTAAGTACGTCTGTAAGGTCTTTGAAATCTGCTGAAGGTCCATGATGAAATGAAGGCGCTCTTCCTTGCAATTTGAAACGTTAGGAAAGCAGAAATGAGGGGCGTTGCCTCTCACATAATGCAGCGTGTGGAATGCAAAACCTGCTGTGATGATCCTCAAAAAGGCATCGAATCACTCCACAGTGCAGCCCCCATGTTTATACCCTGACACGTTCATCTTACTTCGCATGCATCATATCACAGTGAGGGCTGAGACTGGAAGCACTGATATGGCCGCTCCCTCGTTCACAATCTCTCTCGATCTCTCATGCGAGTGCATCATAAAAATGGGGATTTTGCTGGAGTAAATTAACAAGAGCCCTTGATATGCAGATCGGTGCCTATTAATCAAAGAAATGAGATTAGGATTTCAAATGGGGATGAAGAAAGCTTCCATTATCTTGCTGGAGTGTCATGTTTAATAATGTGGAACGGCAGTGTAATTCACAGACATGGCAGGCCCGGGAGGAGAGACTAACCCTCGACAGGCCCCTGCTCTGTGTCAGGTGACCCAGGAAGCATGCACTGGGTGAGGGGAGCCACTCGATCTACAGAGAGAGTGTGGAGATAGAGAGAATCAAAAGAGCGCGCTCCTACGGGGAAAGTGGAGGTCCCTGCTCATCCGGCTTTGATGTTAAAATGTCTTGCCGCGCTTGGTGGGGCCGGGTCTGCGCACAACATAAATAATGGCTGGCTAAATGTAGAATGCGCTCACTCGTGCATCTGTCGAATGCATGCGCTTCTGCTTACCGTCGCAGGCCCGTGGTGGACGTGGACATCCGTACATCCACACACAAAGAAATGCAATGTAATGCATTTCATAATGCATTATGATATCCGTGCACATGCGGATATTTGTGCGAATGTATACAAAACAACCTTTGTTTGCAGACATCAGTGTACAAGAGAGGAAGAAGGCGGAAGGTATTCGCTTCGATGCTCAATGTGGGACGCAGGAAGTGCTTGAGACATTAGTGCAGGAAGACATTCTTAAACACGCCTTTAACACAGTGAGCTGTCTCACTGCCCTGCACACAAGTGATTTTGACAATCTTTTCGCCATTGGGAAAAACACATAATTCACTGATGACTGCATGCCGGCATTGCTCAGCTCCTTGGGAGCCACAGAAATTATGCCAGCATTAATGTTTAATATTGCCAGGGACTCTGGAGATGCATGTGTGCTGAGTCCTTTGTCTTTGTGTCAGGCAAAATGTGCCTCAATGCAGAGCAAAAATCATTTCAAATAGCACGCGTAGGGAGAGAGGGAGAGACAGGGAGAGAGAGCACACTTTCCTTTGGTCACTTCACAGTGAATAATGCAGGACGAGAGGAAAAGATGATCTGGGCCTGCACAAACAAGCCAGGCCTGAGTAAGGCTTGGCCCACGAGAGCTGACCTACACTTTCCTATATTTCCTTACATCTGCTCAATGTACTGAAAACAAGATTCTGCTGTCCTAGAACCGCAATTCTGAGGGTTATATTGTACTTACCGCATGTGATTCTAAGAGGTCAGATGAATGTGTGTCCACTTGTAGCAAGTATTCAAGGTCATTAAGATGAACCAAGCTGCAGTTGCACAAATCAAAACATACAAACTGAGCACTGCAGGGCAGCATGTTACTCAGAATTATGGCTCTGATTATAATTGTAACAAATAATTTTTCATCTCTCAAAGGGTGTTTTGATAAGGTTAGGCATAAATGTTCATGGCATGACAGTTAGGATCAACTCTGAATAACTTCCTTATTGTGTGATTACTATGATGACCTCAAGCTCTGATTGGATAAGAGGGAATAATTAGCAGCACATGATTTCAGCAGCTTGATAAAGCATGACATTAGCCTGGATTAAAACTGCTGCTGTCTGTGGAAAACAGTCAGGACAGAGAAATCTGTGTTGTTTTTTACATTTACATTTAGGCATTTGGCAGACACTTTTATCCAAAGCGACTTACATTGCATTATACCACACATTGATCATTATACATTAAGTATGTGCAATCCCTGGAATCGAACCCATGACCTTGGCGTTGTTAACGCCATGCTCTAATCACTGAGCTACAGGAAAGTTTTTAAATGTAGATGTACACTTTTTTATTGATTGTGTCTTTGTCTTCCAGAAAAACAGACCAGAAACTTTGATCCTGCACTACACAGAGTTTTGTGTGTAAATGTAAATGAACAATGTTCCTTCCTCTAGCAAATCATAGTGCATGGTAGTGATATAACTAAAGCTTATTGGTTATTTAAAATAAAAAACATATATTGGGGACAAATTTTTATCCAAAAGTCTGCAAAACCTGACAAATCTGAGCAAAATCTCCATTTGGGGAAGTCCTCATATGTAAAAACACTATAAAAATGCAAAAAGTTTGGTGAGCATGTGTGTGTGTATGTGTGTGTGTATGTGTGTGCGCGTGTGCTTTTGTCCTGATCTGCATCATAGTACAGCAGATTGAAGTCAATCTCCCAGTGAAACACTGATTGGACATGTTCCACCAGCACCTAAAGTCTGAATCCTGCTGCCACTCTGATTACTGTCAGACTACAGTAGAAAAAATCAGAAACCTTCAACAATAAAATGATACACAGTACAGAATGTTAATTACCTGTACAAGCAAAAAGCACACATTTTTTAAATAAACATACAGGGTATATAAATCAGAAAAAATGCAAAAATACCAGCATTTTTACCAGTGGTCTTGTACTGTATATTGTGTAAAACATTAATGAATTAATGATATACGCCATGGTTAACTAAGAAGGTAAGTATTGTTAAAAACAACCAATATATTTAAATAAGTTTATCCTGATAGGCAGAGCACTACACAGATGGGGTCTCTCTCTTTAGTGTTAAAGCACCAATCCTGAACCCTATAAAGGAACCTCCCCTATAACAAATATGAGCAAATGAGACTGTGCCAGGTGTCCTCACAAACTGATATATGCTAATATATGTTATACAACAGTAAGTTCTGGTCCTCAAAGCTGATTGGACGAGAGGCATTCCAAGAATGTTGATACACACCAAAACAGCACTAGGACACTTTATTGTTTTGTATCATTCTACCACAATAGCTGTCAAAATGGTGTCATGATAATTATATCAATTTCCTCATCAGACATGTGCACACTAACTTGATGTTATGGTAACACCATGTTTTAGACATGTACCACAGACATACAATATGATATTTTTCACTATCATGTCCTCTATTAAAGTAACATGGTGCCATCGCTTCAACTTTAACACAAAATGTGCAAATAGCTCGTCATATTACATCAGTTCAAAGAAACGTTTATCTCATTACTAAAATAATGTTGCTGAATGTAGTCTTACTCAAAGTTCTGCTCTAAAGAGCTTCATCAATTAACCACACTCTAAACAACGCTCTAAAACTGTGTGTGTTTGTGTACAAATTAAACTGCGCCTTCTCTTTTTCAAGTCTTCATTCCAGTATTCAGCAGATCTTCCTGCTGCCCAAAATGAAACACAATAACAGCGATGACCTCACGTTAGCCATAAACACCACTGACACTACAACGGCCAGGCCACTCTGATCATGTAAGTGACAGTGGGAGAGTTACTTAGAGGGCCGAGAGGGGAAGCTGAGAGTGGCAGTGGCTGAGGTTCACCAACCCTCTTGTTAACCCTCTTTGTGTAAAAACCATGGCTCACCTAAAGCATCATCACCAGCAGTTCATTTGCTGGTACTCGGGGCACGCGTGATTACCGACAGGCAGTGGTAAGGAGGTCTCAGCCCCTCTCTGAGTGATTACTAATTACAGATCAGACTGAAAGGGTGACGGCTTGTGGAGGAACAGAGGACAGAGCTGGTGACACAGTAAAGTTCACCACAGAGGGGAAGCCCTCCACATTGTAGAAAAAGTATTTTCAGTGTTTTTGTCTTGTTTCCCAGTAATAAATGTCTAAAGGTCCCTAAAACAATAAACTTACAATCGCCCCATTGGTAAATTGTAAAACAAATGCCAACTAGGAAAATGAACTCAATTTAAGTGTTATTGTACGTCCTCTTATGTTACACAATTTTAATTTCTCAAATAAATGTATTTTGTTTTAAAGATTTTTAGCCTGTTTTTGTCTGGCATGCAGGACAAAAGTACTGACTATAGAATTTTTCCATGTGGTGAGAACTAAGCAGTAGAGAAATTCTACAGGTATGTCTGAAAGGTGACATGGTCATAAAAGCCACATCAGGACCCTCTGCTGCTTTGCTAAGAAATCCAGGAAAATGTGCGACCATCAAACAGCAAACAAAAGAAGCGAGGGAGGTATATTCCTCAAGCATTGCAATTTCTGTCAGCCTGCTTGAGAGATTTTTACATCTTCCTCTATATTCACCTTAACAAAGAAAAGCAGAGAATGGCTTCAACTTAAAGTGACAGCAACACGGAACAATGGCCTTCATCTTTAGAGGGACCCCAAAAACTGTCTGTTTACTGTAATAGACTATGGAATGCAGAGTGCCCATTTTCTATAACGCTGATGGCATTGTGGGAACCATACATTAGAAGAGGGTAAATGTCACCTGGGTGCTTTCTGTCAGATAAATGACATTGTTGGAGAAGATTTTATGTTGCTTTTAACAGAATAAAAGACAGCAGAGAGCGTTCAGTATGGAGTTAATCAATTTATCATACTGCATAAAAACTGAGACTCAATGCTTGGACCCAAGGCACACATCTAATCCTGTTCTGTGTATCTGGGAAAATCTTTTTTGGAGAGGCTATCAATAGTTCAAATATTAAAACTGCATTACATTTAAGAAGTAATTTGGAAGAGCACTTCCATTTTAAGTACCTATAATGTCTTGTAATCTTTTGAAGGAGTCTAGAATACTCCACTGCAAAATAGTCTGCAATTTTATGCCATTACCTTCCCTGCAATGAAAGCACATTTGCACTGTTTTGACACGTGTCACTCAGGTGACAGAGTGCTGGTACAGTATTTTTGGAGCACACCTGCTAGTCAGTTCAGCACAGAGTGAGTTTGACCATGTTTTCTGACGGAACCTTTTAGCTACACTGCACAGCGTTATAAGTTGTTAGAAGTTGTCAAAAACTGTATGTAATGACAACAATCTAAAACAATAGTATTCTTAGGCTATAAGAATTATGCTATACTGCTTCTTTAGCTAATTTATATTACAAAGAGGGCGGCTGTACAGGAGGCAGAGCCCTAAACAAGACCCTCCCCCCAGCTTTGCTGTGATTGGTTGACCTAATCCAATGAGAGCAAAAACAAATGAAGTGTCACAGTGGGAGATTAGATAAATAAGTGAGTGGGGAGCAGAAGGTGGACTCGGGTTTATTTCAATTTGGCCAGATCACCAGAGCATTGCAGGGTCTCAATCCCTAATGACCAGTGGGGGAGGGGAACGCATGAGGGAATAAAAATTGTTTGAGCAATCGTCTGTTTGGAGGAGGGGAGGATGTACAGACAAATGGTTCAGAGAGAAAAGATTAAAAAGAGTACAAGTGATCTTCAAAACAATAATTTTTTTTCAACTAAGTGAATTTATCTGTTCCGTGTTCACAGTTATCATGTTGTTTTGGTCTTCTTGGTGAGGTAGCTCTGATAATAAAAGTTACTAAACAACAAAATGAGGCTGAAGGAGTAGGCCAGCACCACGATATTCATTAAGTCAGGGAAGTCACAGTCAGCAATGAAGTTGACAGCAGTGTGAACCGTCACAATAAAGAACTGCAGCTGAGGGTGCAAAGAGAGACAAAAATACAGTAAGTTACATATTAATTGGAGACAAAGCTAAAGAATGAAAAATATGAGTTTATGACAATATTTCTGTAAGCAAAGTCATCTGGTATTTTTATGATTCTGTGGCATATATAGGTTATATATTGTAAAGTATTTTGATTTACACAAGGGGTCTGTGTCATCTAGTCAAATTAATCTTTGATCCCAAACTAATT
>JAZGTJ010009207.1:0-12410 GCA_036877575.1 Botia almorhae | reverse complement strand
GAGCCGGAGGGTTGAATTTAGTTCTGTGGAAATGCAACCTTGTTCTTAACTTTTGTCACCTCATCATGCATGTCAGAAATAAGACATGCCTTATTATAAGTCTGGCCTTTGTTATTTGCCTTTCTTTAATATTTACCTTATAATACTTATAAGGTCGTCGTTATCATAACATTTTCATGATGCCACTTTACAATGTATATATTATTTATACGCTATTTATATATATATTGTTTATACATCATATACATATATTATAATGTGTATGTTTTTTATCTCATTTTCAAAAAGGTTACCCCAGCTGAGCAGGCTTTTAAACAAACTGACGGATAACCGCAGATAAGTACAGTATCGCGGATCTGTTTTCAATCTGATACAGTGTTGCATCTGATACGGTGTGGAATGCAGGCTGTGTGTTGAAACCTCCTCTGATGCAACGACAGTTTCGCAGTTTCGGGAGGATTGGATGTCTGCACATCAGTTTGGTTTTCTCCCTGGTGTGATGTCAGTGTATTCCGTTGTGTTTGCAGCCAGGCCAAATACATGAATCAGTCTCCAGATACAATATCCTGCTGACACACACGTGAGTCGACTTGGCCACCCACATTTGTGTGCACACACAATCCAGTTCTTTAATCCAGAATAGTCTTGACATAGACTTTAAAGTGTGTGGATACACACACATACACACACACACACACACAGGTCAGTGACCCTGCTGTGTTTTTATCACAGGCTCAGTGCGCAGCGGCTATAGAGTTTCTGATTTTTTGGAGAACCTTCTAGATTGGCTTGTAATTAATTCACAGATTTACTGATTTGCAGAAATACGTTTATGAATTTGACAGCTTATCTTTCCTGCAATGTCTCCCCTCTTTGCCTTAATACTTGTACATTTCCCAGCTGCGCAAGGAGTAAAATATTACAGTATTATCTAATATTACATTTCACACAATATTAATAATAGCTAGTATAACTTTTTTCCCAAAACACAGATCTGTAATTTGGTAAGTTGCCAGATGACTAAAATCTAATTAGTTTGCAAAGAAGACTACTAGATTATTTTAGAACCTGTTAAGAGGGCGTTTTAGTACCTTGTGCATTTTCTCAGCCCCACCGAAATATCCCAGTTAAACGTGTATAGTCGTTTATAAGTGAGTCGCAAAATGAATAATCACTGAAGCTTTGTGATCGTTCTCGTTACCATTTACTGGCCCTTGTCATATTGTGTTTAGTATTTGGGAGGATATAAGACAGACAAGGATGTAGAAGGTCTCGATTTTCATAAAGGTATCCATGCACAGATTTCACCAAACACGTCCGCGTTAATCGACCTTCCCCGCACACATGCGCTGTATCCAGCTGTGGAATTGGAGAACCGGGGCTACAGGGCGGAGAAAAGAGGGAGAGGAAACTAAACAGAAAAGGAAGGAGGTCCCACTTTTGCCGAGCACGACATGGAGAGAAAGTGAGAGATTTTCTCCTCGCAACTCCCCTCCGAAGGCACAGCGGTTTGCTCCTGTACGGTAACAAAAGTGCTCCGTGTCAGCATCCAGGAGCGGCAGGCAGGGAAAGTTTTAATAGGAATCAGGACATTGCCGGACGGTAGCGAGGGTCTGCTGGTTCGCACCGGGAGGAAGACGGGGAAACGGAGGCGGACGGTTCCGTTGGCGGATTTTTAATGAAATACAGCAGTTGTCGGACACACGCCTGTCGCCCTGAACTCTAAGTAGTTAGATGCGCTTGACTTGAAGATGCGGAGCGACCCCATACTGTTCCCCTCGAGGGGTGAGTGTCCAGCGTCTGCATGGCTCATTGTTCGGGGCTCTGAGACCGTCGATCCTTATTTCTGTGTACTAAAGCTTATAGTTTATGAAAGAACAATGCGTGTTTAATGAGACGAGGTTTAACAGCAAACAGTGCGTGATAATGATAATAATAATGTGTATTTCGTGGACTGTAATTCTAATCTGCCGCAAGAGAGTTTAGATGTTCAACATCGCCACGGGTGAGGAGCAAGTTTGTCCGAAAACGTTTGCGTTTATACTGATTTTGAAAATGAAACAATCAGTGTATATGGCTATTTTAAGAGGCACCGTTACCGTTTCTCTTGGTTTTAGGAGGAACTCGGTGCACCCGTGAGTCAGATTTTCTCCGTTGAATCACACCGCTGTCCTAAAGTCAGATAGACACGTTAAAATTTACAACGTGAAGAGGTTACGAGGAAGTCATGCACAATTTGCGTATACGGCGGTAAATACAAGCAGAGTACCATTTTTAACACGTATTTATCATTTTTAAAATATATTTAATATATTTTAGCTTTAAATGTAATATAAGAATAACAGAATAGTATTTGCTAAATAAGCCATGAACAATGTGAGACAGATCGAAGTCAGCCGTGATCACAATACAGGTGCCCTCTTATCTTGTGTCACAGAAGTGCACTTTAAAAACACAACATGAGTTGTATAGGCAGGAGCTCTGTGATTGGTTGGCAGGCCGGCAGCTGTGAGGTGTCAGGTATCTTGTGTGTGCATCACAACTACACTGGGTTGAATATATGACAGAGCCCTATTGTCCACAGTGGTTAAACGGCATCTGGGTGAGGGGTGTCGTTTTGGCTTCGAATGTCAAGGGCCAAGTGCGGTTGTGCGTTCCTTGTTCCATTATATGTCGCGTTCACTTGTTTCGTGAAGTTTTTTAATTGGGACATTGTCGATTGTGGGTTTGAAGTTTTCCCTGTAGCTCAACTGGTAGAGCATTGTGTAGGTTCGATTCCCAGGAAAAACACATACTTGTCAAAAAACTTTTATTTGTTTATTTGTTTTGGATAAAAGCATGTGCCAAAAGTGTAATGTCAATGAACTTTCCTGCTCGCTGTAAAGCTCATATCGGGTTCCATCGACGTGTTTATTGGAATTTATGAAAAGGCACGATGTTGTCAAGCCAGTCAGACATGTTATGCATTGCCACTCAATTACTGTGTGTGATGTGGGCACTGGCCTATTAGCCTACTTGGCCTTTTCGGGGGTCCCCCCTCAGACAGTTTCCACACTGATGACTTTTTAAAGACTTACACGTGCCAGAACCCCCCTCAGACCCCTCCTCCCGTCCCACTCGAGATGTCTGACCCAAAAAATAGCAGAGGGAGGAAGAAAACTGACCGTGTAACTTCTTTGCCTTCCTCCATCTTTTCCAGCCATTTTGTCAAGTGTCTGGCATCGCTGCAGTCTTCTATCATTTCTGCTATCTTTCTCCTCTCTCAGATGTTACAGTAAGCATTCATAATTACATGTAAGAGATTTAATGCATCTCTTTTTCAAGCAGAGCTCAAGCCTCTCTTTTTGGGCAGCAGGTAAAATCCGTGTGGTCTAGTTCTGTTGTAAGCATTACATTAACATTAGCATTGAATTGAATGCATTGAATTGCATTGGATGGAATAGCTAACTGTGGTCTGAGAGCGACTATGTGGACTGCAGGCTTTTAAGCTTCTTCTCTGCCTTCCTGTTCCCACAATGCAATGCGAATTAGACTGTCATCACCTGCTGGAATTCTGTTGCAGGCATTTCCAAACATGTATAAATTGTTGCGCGCAATACCGCTTTTGTAGAATGTGAATTGTCAGTGGGTTAAATTGTATATATGTGGCTATTTATACTAGCTAGCGATGCTAGATATGTGTTTTTCTATGCATTTAAGTATTTGTTGAAAGGGAAATACACAAATGCTGGTGAACATTTGTAAGCTAACGCATAAAAAACATTGATGTAAACACACACACGCACACACACACACACAATCATTATCACAGACACACTTTTCAGTTTCCCAGGCACCACAGAGTCTCTCCCGCCCTCTGGAAGGACGATTCCTGGAGGTTTCTGTAACCAGGGCCCCCCCCACCCCTCTGCCCGATGTGGTTTAGGGGTTAGTGCTCTGTAATTTCACACACACTCATAAACACAGAGGAACACCTACATGGATGAATATTCCAAACACAACCTCATATGGTGTTTTCCTCGTATGCTCGTGTAAATACATGGACAGACACGTACTCGACACATAAAATCACACACAGATGAAGGGAATCGCAAAACGGAATCACCGATGTGTTTGATATATGCAACGACACAGCTGCTAGTATCGAAGCCCATCATTAGTGGCATAGTGGAGCAGCCGTTTAATATTTTGTTGCTCTCCTGTTGTTTTCTACCATTTTTCAGGCATGCGCAAAATGACGGTCTAAGTGGCGCTATCGTGTGCCCCAGTCTGTGGCAGAGACGGGTAACCGTGGCGAGGCCGAACCGTAAAGCAGGCTAATTTCACAAACCACAGACTAGTCGCTGCCCGTTGCTTTTCTCAGCTGCCAAACAGCCGTGTTGTTTTGGTCTCTCAGATCAGAAACAACTGTACAGTATAAGGTGGATACATCATAGGGAAGATAGACACAGTGTAGGGTGGAGAAAACAGGCCACTTTAAAATAGTAGAAAACTAAATTGGAGAAATTGTAAGACTCTGTATGTTGACTTTAGGAATGATACTAGCATTTTGAATTATTTGTTAAAATAAAAAAAACACAAACTCTACAGGCAGTTCAATTGAAAGTTAGGTCACACACAATTTATTTAGACCATTTATGACATTCATTTAACTGCCCATCCATTTGTTCAACCAAAGCTGTTTGGTGTGTAAGCATGGAGGGGATTGTGGGTCATCGCCGGCTCTCTGTCTGGATTCTGTCAGCAGACTTCAAAGAACAGCAGTATTCAAGATGAGCAGTTTTCTCGTCTTCAGAAAGCGAGGACAGAAGAGAGAAGTTCACGATTATGTTCTCGGCAGATGGTTTCTTACCAAAACAAACGGACTGGTTTGTTATCTCTTTCTTTTGTAGGTTTGTTGTCATAGTTTTTCCCCTCTGAAGTGAGGAAGGAGAAAAATGGTGTCTTGGCTTCATACGGATATTGAAACTGAGACGGGCGAGTACGAGAGAGAGAGAGAGAGAAGGAGGACGAGTGTGTAAAAGATGTGGAATGGTGGGCACTCCACAGAAACTTGGCGTGAGTTTGAAGCAAAAAAAATACTGCCTGATTATATATACAGTAGGTCATAGATCATGCTTGTGCATATGGATTTGAACAGTTCATTAAAGAGCATGGTCTACAATCTGACGTAAGCATCTTATAGGATGTCATTGCGGAGAGCAAAAGGTACTCTATAATCTCCCCATGTACACACACACACACATATTTCCATTGCTACTTAGTGGTGGTGGATTTCTAGGATGTTGTTTTTACTCAGCAGCTTGGGTGGTAGATCATAACCACATATACATACACACCTACACAAATGCACACACACACACACACACACTGCATCAGAAGAGAAATAATACTAGTTCTTGCATTCTAGCAGCATCGCAATTGGTTTTAATAGACCACATGCCTCTTTGTTATTGAATTTGGGTAGAAGGAATGGTGAATAATGCGCTTTTTTGTTCAGCAGACGCTGTGAATGGTGTTTATTAAGAGAGTTTACTGGGTCAGCTTGTCAAACTGGTTCTAGACAACCACGGAACCGAATACCAGTCTTTCTCTCTCTAAATCTCTCTTTGTTTCTCTCTCACTCCTCACTCTTCCTGTTCAAAACTGCCAAATCGAAATCAGCTTGACCGTCACAACCGAACTTTCTTCAGCATGGTCTTTGGCCTCTTCTGTGGCAGGTACTTGTAAAACAACGCTGAAGTCCCTCATCAAAGTACCTGTTTTCTTCTTTAAGGAATTTTAAAGGAATTTTACTTTTGTTAACATGTCCATGGCTGAACTTGCCTCAGCACTATTGTTGGAGGCGTGTCCGTTTGTTTAAGATGAGCTCTGTTTTTTGAAGAGTTGCCTATCTTTCATCATTCAGTCTTGTTTGCGCGAGATTTTGTCAATGGAGAGTGTATGACCTCCTGTATTGGAGTCTGAGAATTGTGTATGTTGAAGGTTGTGATTAGGTTTTACACTCTCTCTCTCTCTCTCTCTCTTTTCCTTGACTTTGCCCCCAGGCACAGTTAAAAGGTGGTCCTCATTTCTGCTTCCCCCCTTGGTGCTCCATTCTGGAGTGATTTGGTTCGCTCGGTTGGTTTTTAAAGTGTATTTTCTTTCATGTTGTTGGCCACCGTCACTGAAAGCGCTCAGTTAAGCTTTATTCACTCAGACGTGCTGCTGCAGTAACAAATGGAAATGCTATAGACTCATAGAGTCCATTGGTGCATTATTTTTACCTGTTGTTATGAGTAGGCCCACACATGTTGGAACACCCATCATTCCCAAAATTCTGTGCATCCTACATGCGAGTTTGTTCGTTAAATATTTTGGCTAATAATTAATATTTACCTCTGAATAACACATTTGACAATATTTAATACTATTCCATAGAATTTTAAAATCCAATTAGGACTAAAATATGAAAAAATAGCATTTTATGCATGTTTTGACTCTGCTGTCTCACTGAAGTTGAATAGCAGACTGTAATCGCAGTCAAGGAGAAACCGTTTCAAGCACATTTCCGTACAACCGGAAAATGTCAATTTAGCACAAGCGCATGTGATTGAATTATGCAGCAAATCAACAAAAAGTCCATTGATTAAATAAAAGGTCCTCATGCAAAAACAACACGCTGTCTTCTTAAATCAATCAGCGCTCTGGCCATCTGAATGACACTGGCATAAGAAAAAAGCCACAGTTCATGTGCTTTCTCATGTACAGTCTTTCTTTGAATTCAGACCTCCAAAACTTCATATTTGGGAAATGGATACCCTTGATTTTTTAAATAAGAAGCATATACTTGAGGGAGGGATGTTACAAAGTAACACCTGGGTTCAAATGAACTATGAACCAACCAGATGTCAACATACCGTCGTTGATGGCTGGAATCAAGACCAGCAGTGGTGCAACAGTGACACACTCGCTTTGCTACGGTTCATTTCGAAGCACACTGAAATCAGTGAGTTCAGTTCCCTGCAGCCCTGCATCAGGAAACTGCCCCCCCCAGCAGTCGTCCTCCTTCCCCCTCTAACTCTCTTATGTAAACCCTCAACTATGTGTTTGTATGGGCCCGAGCCCATTGTAATGCTGGTTTATAGACTTCTGGTTTTCCAGGGCTGTAATTCACGTTTGATAGCCTTTGATATTCCACAGGTGCTGGGCCAACACCCATAATTCACCATTTTCACCTCATGCCAACCTACAATTCAGTAGAACAAGACACACACCCTCCTTGTAGAATGTCAGTATGAGCAAATCGACAACGTATTGACCTATACTGTATGATGCATGAAGTACTATCCTCACAAACGTTAGCGAATAGCATCAGCCCGCTAGCTTGAAAACACAAATTTGTCAGGCGGTCCGTTTCGACCAATCACATTTACACTATCACGTGTGTCATACAGTAATAGCATTCTATGGAGTGTGGGCATCCTGCATGTGTTCCGGTTGAGCGTGAGTCTATATCAAATTGTGTTGTTTTTTACAGCGATGGAGGAGTTGTTGGCAGAGTTGCGCGTCTTTCTGGAGCTGCTGGACAGAGAATATTTAACAGCTGGAGTGAGGGAAAAGAAACAGCAGATTTTAAACATCCTGCACAGAGTTCTGGCCACTAAAGGTAAGCACAAGCTCCATTTAGCTTCTCGGCTGACTCTACACGACACACAATGTGAGTTTGGTTATTGTTTTCTTATTTCTTAGAGCCCTCGTGTAAGACAGAGATACACACCTCTCTCCCTGCCCCTCCACAGATGCCCCTGCCAGAGATTCCCCATCCCTGGATGGTAAGTTGAGCCTCATGTCAGCTTAAGGGTGCAGTGTGTCATTTCTGTGCCACACTGAACAGAACTGCAAAAATAGTCATTGTTTTCAAACCATTTTTGAACACTCCCCTTATCCTCCATTGTAATCAAACAGGTAGCCCCCCTCCAAATTCACGCTAGTGGTGAGCCAATGTGGGTGGGGGCATGTAAACAAACAGTTTGCAGTTCTGATTGGTAGATTTACAATCTTCCATACAAATGGTATTGGGTTTTCCTTTTTCCCAGAACCTCCTGCACCACTTTTCTTTGCTTCCTGGTGTTGCATCCCTTTGCAATTGCTATAAACTACAACTAACGGTCAATAGAGAAAACATGTTTTTTACAGTTAGTTTTGGGTTGTTCTCTGTTTGTTTCAGAATTCCTTCTGTTTTTGTGAAGCGTTTAGAGTTTTTTTTTGTTTTTTACAAGCTCTATAAAACAGCAGCAGGAAATGTTCACATGAGTTTGCTTTCTGTCACATGACCTCATAGCCGCCGACACACGACCCTGATGTGATGTCATCTGTCACACGTGAAACAGATTACTGTGTGTGTGTGTGTGTGTGTATGTGTGTGTTAATTAAGTAACAATCAGCTTTGGTTTAGGGCAGATAACAGCAGTGATAAACAGCAGGTGTTCACACACACACATTTACACACACACAATACAAGCTTAATGGGGACATTCCATAGACAGTTTTATACACAGCGTTTCTATACACAGAGTTTGGGTATAACTTTGTCCCCAATATACGGTTAATTAACCCCCTCACACACACATCCCAACAGCTTGTTTTACAGTCCATACTTCACACACTCCTCCACACACACTCAGCACTTTACAGCACACAGGATAATAAGAAACATCCCCTCCTACCTCAGTCATCCGCGCATAACCCCAGTGTGTGTGTGTGTACGTGTGTGTGTGTGTGTTTGAGGGGGTGGCTGTTCCTATTTCCAGGAAGGTGTGTGTGTGTGTGTGTGTGTGAGGGGGTGGCTGTTCCTATTTCCAGGAAGGTGTGTGTGTGTGTGTTTGTGTGTTGGGCGTGGGGTGAAATGGAGAGATCACGAAGGGAAAGACAGAAGAAAATATCCAAATCCAAATGTAGGAAAAGGTAGAACACAAAATCCGCTCGTATCTTTTTCTTTTCCATTACATTGTTTACTTTTTAAAACCTTTGCTTTCTATCGACCACACCCACTGCTCTCTTGTCTTCCATCTCTCTCTCTCTCTCTCTCTCTCTCTGTGATTTAGCATTGCATCGGTGAGCCAGGTTTATAAACTCCCTGTCATATTTCTGCCAGACCAAATCCTGAACGTTCAAAGTGTGTGTGCTTGACTGAAGCCTTCTATGGCGCTTACGAGCAGATCGGTCAAAACCACAGAGCGAGAGAACCAGAGGGATTGGAGAAGAGAATGAGGAGGCAAACCGGTCATGTGGGTGTTGTGACAGGGCCATGGACGGGGCAACAGACGCCACAGTACACAATCACAAGAATCATGTCTGGAGACTTTCTGTGGATGTGTGTGTTTGTGTTGAATTAAACCTTGTGGCTTTGGCTTTTCTGTCAGTTTGGCAGCAAAATAACAGGAAAGCATCCTGTACCGGGACTACAGTGAACCCACGGGAGGGATTTGTGCCTTGCCGTTGATAAATAGCTTGTTAAGCGCTAACCTACTACTTTCAGCAAATTATGACTATTACCGAGAGACAAATGAAAGTGATGCTCGCCATGCAGGCACAAACACAAATGCACACAGTTTGCTGTCTGTTCTTAGATGGCATGCTGTTGCCGTTTGTGCGTGTCTGTAGCGTAGTTGTTAGAGTATGGCGCTTGCATCAACAAGGCTGTGGGTTCGATCGGCATCATGCACAACGGGAATAATCCGTCATTTCAATACATAGTGTTGTGGAGGGGACACATTCCTGGTTCATTTATGTGACTTACATCCTGCCGTCATCACTAAAAAGGACGAGAGAGTGTAAGAGAATATGGAGGAACCATAGCAGACTCCACAGGGAGTGTGATGACTTCCATCTGTGTTGATGTTGGCTTCTGCTTACCCCCACCAGACTCCAGTTCTGCACCCCAGCACACAAACACACAGGGGCAAATTAACGAACACACACACAAACTCATTCTCTGTCTGCGCTTCGTAAAACCTAACCCAATGTGGAGTCTGTCTCACAGGAACCTCCCCGTTTCTAAACACAGGCCGTCTTCGTTGTCCCTTGAACCGGGTTTCCCCTTTACCTCTCTACATTTGGAATATTATCTTCAGAAATGGCAGAAGTTTATTTGCATGTTGTGTCCAGCACAGCAGAAGAATCAGGTACTTTTGGGTCAATAACTTAATTTTCTAAGCCCACAGTGACAGATGGCGTAGACCTGCCAATATCCAATTGTGCAAAAGTCAAGTCGACTGTTCCCCCCCTTTTTTCTGGAGGGGTAACCACAGTCTGGAATCCAATGACCTAATCCCTTATTGTGTCATGGACAAAGGGAGGAAAATGAATTATGATTCATGCAAAACAATGCGTTTTCTTCGTTGCCATGGAGATACCAATACATATGCTTATACTACCCTTACTGAACATCTTTTATAGGTAATAGTAAGTGACAGTAAGGATTTTAGTTTATAGCAGTTACACTTAAACCAATAGTAGGTCAACAGTAGTAAATCTATAGTACGTATGTCCCCTAAGTGCACGTGTGTGTTTCTAGCTAATAGGAAAAGTTCTCAGAGTGTTGGCTAACGTTCTCTAAAAGTTCTCTCAGTTCTTTCAAAGTTATCAAAAAAGTTCTTGCAGTAACATTAGTAAAACGTACTTGTAACATTATAAATCATTTACCAAAACATTACTTTAAAGTTAATAGACTGTTTAAAAAAATGCCGCAGAATAAAACAAATGTTTGGATAACGTTCCTACAACCAAGCAATACCGTTATTACAGCGTCTAAAAAACTGGACGTTTTATTGTTTTTAACGTTTTTGTTACGTAATGGAAATGTTAGGAAAACGTTCTTAAGATCTGAAATTGTTAGCTGGGTTGCACTATGTGGGGTTTCGCATGAATAGTGTGTGTATGAACACACTGCAAATCAAGGTAGCCAACAGAGGAAATGTGAAGGTTCTTGAAGTAATGACAGAAATATGTGTGTTTTTCTGGCTGCTCCTGTACCAGAACATTCCCGATACAATAGACCCAGACTGACCCAGACTGACCGCACAATCACAGCATACAAACATTTGCAGTGTATTGTGATGTGAAACAGTCTGAGAGAAACCGAGGGAGTGTGAAACAAACCTTAAAGTTCATAGACCCCATTTTCTCCTTTGAAAAACAGTTACAGGATATATCTCCAAAACATCACTCCAGTATAACCCGTAACTGAGACTCTAGACATGTTGATGTAGTAGATGTTGCGTGAAGAGATGAAATGGGACTTTTTTCCAGGTGTTGATAAGCCTCCAGCCTGGACCAGAGGTGGAAGTGTGCCTAAAAATATTCCAGCTGCTCTGGTTGGGAACGCTGGAATTCCGTCCTCTCCGCGGGCTTAGATGCATCGATGAACCGAAACCATAACAACCAGTAACACAGACCTCTTCAGTTTATGATCTGATGGGAAATTATCGAAGCTAGGAAGAAACTGATAAATAGCGCTACTGTATTTGGGAAAACATTATACTGTAAAGATAACCATAAAAGAAAAATTACTCCTCGATTTTCCATAATTCATTTCGTGGTAATCGTGTTTCCTGTTATGTATGTGCTATCGTTTAAAAAAAAAAAGAATTTCTACATTTTAAGATTTCATGTTAATTTTGGTTTTGATGGATTTTTATATTGCATTTGTCATTGTAATATTTCTTTATTCTTATTATTGCTACATAAGATGAATGAATTTGATTTTGGTTTCAGCTTTAGTTTCGTTTTTATTTATTCTCAGTTAATCATTTTAGAGCCTAAGCTTAAATGTGACTTCAACTTTATTGCTACGGCAGCATACGTAAAACATTACAGTTCCTTCTGTAGTTTGAACTACACCAGAACCCGGAATCTAAACTGAAGACAGACTAAACAGTGTTCAGCCCAGCACACAGTCAGTTTGAGGCTGTTGTTTTTGTTGCTAATATACTTTAGAGGAAAATAAGAAAATTTAGGCCACTCTGAAATATCCAGTTCTGGCTAACATCAATGCTCCACACCACACCACACCGAACGAATAAGTGGGGCAGGACGGGCAAACTTTAAGCAGAAAGCCATTGTTGGACTTTTTGGCTCTTCATGCTACATTCTCTGTTGTTCCGCGGCCCAGCGTTTCAGTTTACATCCTTCCCTGAGCGTTCCTCATTCCATATGTTTCCTGAACAAGTGTGTCTGTGAATCACAGGAGAAATGTTTCCACCGCACGAGTTTGGAAATAGATATCGAGGAAAATTTGGGCGTGGGGGGTGTTCTGTTTTTTCACAGGGGAACGTTTGACGAGGAGCGCACGCATGGTTAAAAAGAGCAAGTTGAAAAGTATCAGTGAAGGAGAGTTTGTGTCATTTCTTGATACAGTTTGGTCTCAT
>JAZGTJ010009206.1:0-19704 GCA_036877575.1 Botia almorhae | reverse complement strand
CAAGGCAGGCGGTGTGAAAATATCCCGGAGGGTGGATTTATTGTGAAAAAGGTGCGTGTAGTGCGTGGGGAAAGCAGCCGGGCTGGCTGCTGGTGCAGGTGCTTGTGCGGCTGGTGCGGCTCGTGCTCGGGGTTGCGTCCCTCCTGGCGGCGGGAGTGTGCGGTGGCTCGTGCTCCTTTAGGCAGCTTTCGGCCACTTGCTGCTCTCTGTCGGCGCGGGGGACACGCAACGTACTTCCGGCTGGCGGCACTTTCCGACTTTGCTCTCAGCTCCGTATTCTTCACCTTTCTCTCCATCCGACTCTCAATCTCCCCCTCTTGGCGGAAGGCGGCGGCGTTTTAACGCCGCGCGGTGACGCGGCGCAGCTGTGCCCGGTCCGCCCGTGATGAGCTCGGGCAGGTGCGGCGCGGTCGTTGCCAGGGCGACGCTGACTGCCCCGGTGCGCCTCGTCACAATACATATAAGAATTCAATATACATGTAATGAAATTCTAGTAATTTGTTTATTAGTTCGTTAACCAATTAAACAGTACTGAAAATCTCTACGTGTGTGTGTATATACATTACAGGTGGACGGATGGAGAAAGCGGCACCTTTAACACATCAATACCTCATAGAAACCAAGATAAAATTTGATGTTATATTTAAAATCACACACAAACAAGCACAATCATACTCAAAGTGTGAGGCCTGACAAATAGGTTTAATTCCTCCTCGAGCCCCGAGTCATCTAATCTTTTACCACATAAAAAAGTAGATTGGGGCTTAATCTGTAAAACAGCATACTGGAGAGTGTGATTCATGCTGGAGTGTGAACAGCCCTTAATCCACTTATTGACAGAGACTCAAAACACAGGCAAAACACAGGCAATCCAGCAATGTGTCAGATATCTAGCACAGACAGGACAGGTGCTAAATTACTTCATTGGAACAACCAGAACGAGAACTGAGAGCAGTCACACACACACATACGCACACACACACACACACACACACAGATGCAGTTGGAAGTCTCTGTTTACTCCTGGCATTAAGTGGCAAGGATTTTGATATGCAATTAAATCTAGGCACTTAAAAATAATGCCAAAAAAATGTATGCTCTCTGAAATCAGAACTCCTAAACAATGCAGGGTCTTCAAGAAATGGCCAGCAGATGAAAACTTCCTAACATCTGTGCACGACAGACACACCTCCTCCTGAAATGTCACATCACACAGTGCGGGTAGCTATCCTGCAGCACAGCGCCACAGGGGTGAGAGAGTGTGACATTGGTATAGACATGCTAATCAGGATTCAGACAGGTTGATGCAATCGGGTTCATCCGGCATCTCCATCCGGAGGTAAAGATAAAGAGATTTATACCACTGTGACATTTTATCTCCCCAAAGCCTATAGCACAATGCTGTTCGCCATTCAGATATAGAGTGTTTGCTTTCAGCATGCGTTTGACTTTTTCAAAAATGACTCTGATTTTAGATGGAGTCATGCAAAAGAACATGGTGCTGTAATTTCAACAGTAATGGAGACCAGCTGAGGCTTTTATGCTATTCGAATCAGATGATCTAATATATTGGTGTGAATTGACATCACTTAATTCACTTAATTAATTACTTAATTCAGTTTGAATGTTTAAAGTTCACATTCACAACAGAATCAAAGTGACAAAGTCATTTATGTTGCTGATGCAATGAGGGCAACAGAAACTTTCTATTTTATGCAAATAAGCAGGTATGCAATACAGTGACTAGCAATAGGAGTGAAGCGGAGCTAGGGTAATCCATCTCATGTGAGATACTGAAGAAGTTTAGGTAAGTGATTTTTCTGTTTCATATAGTTTGTCTCTGCCCATATACAGGGATATAATTAAAAAATGATGAGTAGAAAAAAGTAACAGAAATTGTCAGCATTCTGTTCATGTTTGATGTATCTTACTTATGATACAATGCATCATGCACTGCTGCGTTTACGGACACGCTTTCTCACGCAAGCCGCAAGAAAACTGATTTCCTGTCTAAATCAAATGGCATCCTATTTTCTATGAAATACATCATATTAGTGATCAGATTTTCAAATGTTATGACCAGCTGTGCAGCACAACAATAATGTTAAGGCATCGAGCTGCAGAAAGCCCTACTAGCATCCAATAGTTCACCTTTAGTATTAAAATCACTGTAATTCAGTTACTGTAAGACAGAAACACTGACCACTGTAGCTACATACAGACCGCCTACTTCCTCCAACTTTACAAGAAACTTACAAACATACAACATACTAACACATCCATCCTCTATACTTATACCATTCATCCTCTATACTGCCTATGTTGAGAACTGCTGAGCATGTCAAACTTGTTTTGTAGAGCAATTCAAAGTCATATAAAACTAATATAAAAAACATTTTTCCAAAGAGAAGTGCTTTTATCAGTCAACAGATGGATTTCCCTGGAGACAGGAAACACTAAAACATTCTATTAACATTTCATATTGAGGTTTACTAATCAATAATTTTACGATTTATTCGTTCATACCTTATTTTGTACCTTGCATATGAAAAGTGTCTATAAACAATATTATTTTACAAGTTGAAGCTTTCATTATACCTCAGAGAAGCGCTGGACGTCCTGGGTCAAGGTTCCTACTCTGCTCCAGTTGTAATAGTTGAGGAACTTCACCACAGCAGGGTTCACTGCGTTGTCTGAAGGGACCGTCCTGAAGAAATTTGGATACTTCTTCTTGTCTGCCAGCACAGGAGTTGTGGCCGCAAAAGAAAGCTGGAAAAAACGGTAGGGTAGGTCTGATTTAGTAACGACTTGTCACATGACCCAGCTAACCCTAGCTTAGGTTGCAAGAACATTTCTGTAACTTTCCATAAAGTAACAGCAACTTGTTTTAATGTATGTATTGTATGGAATTTTTTTATGTAATGTATTAACATTACTGTTTGGATATAAGAATGTTACTCTAACATTTTTTAATTCTGTAATTCATTTTTAAAACATTCCACTAACAACCTAAGAATATTGCTTTTCATATATATGATATATATCTTTCTATTAGTTTTACTACCATTACTGCAACTTTTAAAGAGATTTTAAGAAACGTTCTGAGAACATTTTCTGTTAGCAGGAGGGGAGAAACAATTCTGCACGTTACACTGCAAAACACTGCATGCTACTTTTGGAGAGACAATGGAGAAAGAGAAAGAAAGAGATATCAGAACACTCAATATGATACTTTTAGTCCTACTTTTAGTTCCATCTAATTTTAATAAAATGTCTCTTTGTGTACATTAAAATGCATATGCATATTAGCTAAACTTCCCTAAAAATAGAATGATACCAGTGTTGTATATGCATTTAAAATATGTCATTGAAACATAATCCTGATAAATAGTGTGAAAGAGTTCAGCCTATTGTTTGCACAGAAAAAAGTCACCCGAGAGCGTGATCAAGATGGCTGCTGCGTGAACTGCCTTACAGGGACTTAAAACTTCCAGCACAAAGATTGGAAAAAAAAGTTAATAAAGATTGTGTTCACATTCAACTTTTATTTTTACAGCATGCTGGATGGAAGGTAAGCGTCCGGCCCGCAGCCAGTGCACCGAGACTCCAGGAGACTAGAATGTAGGTGTAAATGAATCAACACACTGACACGTCTCTATAAAAAGACAACGCTCACACCTTCAGAGAAGGTGCCCATGGTGACAGGAGCCGCTAACGTCTGCCTGCTGACGGTCGACCTCAGCAAATCAGCTTATGGATTTATGTAAGTGTTTATTGAGATGTGTTATGGAACCTAAAAGTTGAAGCGTTTGTTCTGTGTGAGTGGATGGAGCTCTGCTCTTCCTCAACAAAACGGTAATAAGATAATTTCAGAAATGCCTCCATGTACTGTTCAGATACTGCATGCTAAGCATGTTTTTATCTTTTCAGGCTTTGAAAAAGGAAGGTTAAAAAAAGAGGCTTCACACTTTCGAAGACTTTTTTAACGTTTCGCTTCAAAACATGCCCTCTTTCATGTTGTCAAACACCAGGCATCTTAAGCCTCAACTGGAGCAAAAGCAAGACTTAAACATCATGGTATGATTTTTTATGCCAGCACTCTGCCAGCAGATTAACAAATGTTCCTCCGGTTATAATACATCCTCAGGGTTGTTAGTCTCTCAGAGATAAACATATGGAAATGCTTTGAGTTCAAATACCAAAAGATGTTTTATACTTGCTAAAGGAGCGAGCTATTCGCTTGCAGTCATAAAATGTCTGCACGCCTGTGTGCATTCATATTCAGAACAAATTTTCATTGCAAAGCAAAGAGTCTGAACTGAAGAGCAAATGTAATCTCCCAAAAGCTGGATGTTGATGTATTATAAAAACGTATATGGCTAGGTTGTTAAATTTGCAGCTCTGTTAAATGATTTAAGCAGGTATTTACAAACAGTACTATCCTTGTAAACTACATTAGAGCACAAGGAAGCATCTTAATAGAAAAACTGTCAAGTTCTATTCAATTTTGGTCTGCATCAGCATTTTGAGGTAAATGAAATTGTAGGTTTCTTTGCTTGGGGTTGGATTGACTAAATCGCTTTGGCTGTGAAGAGAAGCTGGAATACAGTGCCTTAGCTTTGCTCTGAAGCGTGTGGTGGCCGTGACCCCTGACCTCTGGAGAGCTGTGAGGACAGTGTCTCATTTGTAGCCCTTCTGGTAAGTGAAAGTGATGATGTAAGCACAGGAGCACAGTGATTAAGGGCGCGCTGTTCACATTTCTATTGACAGGACATGCTGAAGGTTCTGCATATAACTGAATGTTTCAGCTCTACCTTTTAATATAAGGAGACTACATTTTTATCTTTTACAGGATGTAGACTGTCAATCTGTCAGATGATGACACTGATGATACTTGTGTTCAGCTAAGGAAAAGTCTTAGAATCTCTCCGAACCAACCTGCGTATTCACAGAAAGGTAAACATGACCTAAACTTTACACTATTATCTATATATTACTATTAAACTACATAACCTGCCCTTAAACTAACAGAGCACATCACAGTCTGTGTTCCTGAGTCATGTTCTTATTTTGAGAACATATTTTACATTAAAAATCCCTTTCACATAAGAAACAGTCAATTATTATCATTTTTAAGGAATACTGCAATGTTTTTTATAAATTATTTATCCGTGCACATCTTTTTTTAAATTAATGTGCCCTTTTAATCTTTATTCAAAACATTAACCTCCCCTCAAAACAACGTCTCTTTTCATGACAACGTATGTCTGTCTGCAAGGGTGGGACTATATTGATGTCTAATGGCCAGACAGCTTCTACCCCTCCAACTTCTAACAATCCAATAAATTTCTGAACTGATCACTTGGATTTATGTCACAATAGGGAAGAACACTGAATTTTGGAGAGGCTAGCAATAGCAAGCTTGTTTTAAAAGCATAAGACCCCGCCTTTTCTTTAAAAGCCACGCCTCCTCCAAAACATGAATACATACATAGTTTGACAAGCAAGCTGGACATCCTATCATTGCATTCAGACTGAATTTTATGGTCCTGTACTTTACGCAGAAGATACATATAAATAAATACAGTATATTTAGACCACTTGACTGCTTTCAACCAGCATGACAAAAAATGTTTCTGGAACAAATCGTCCACTCTGCTCTTAAGACCACCACCAATATCACATTAAGTGATATTGACAACTAAATTTGGCACATTTTTGCAAATTTACCTCAGTTGAACTGCGCTATGATGATAAGCACTGAATCTGTCACGCGGTGGCAGAAAAATCACTCTTAATTCTTTCCTTCATCTCACAATGACGAGCTGGTGTGTACACACCCTGACAGCCAGAGAACTTGCGAATAACAACAGTCTAACATTTCGGTGAATTCCATTAAACCCTGTTAAAACATTTAGATCTGTGAATATTTGGACAAGTGAACAGGCAGACTTGGGAAAGGTTTATTTACACTGTTATATTATAGGGTGAATGTGTGAAGTAAAGCTATAGCTGACAGTAGACATGAGTGATGACATCATCAGGCCACCTGCTCCATGTTTAAAGAGGAAGGAAGGCTAGCAGCACAACCGTTTTTCCTTTAAACATGGGACTCTCCAAATAAAAGGGAATTGCATGAGTTTGTGGTGAACTAATATAATGATTTTGTGTCCTTTAGGAGAGTTATTGATGTTAATCAACGCGGGGTTAATTGCAGTGCAGGAAAGACATTACGATTCCTGATAATTACACAGATTAGTAGTGTGTGATTCACTTTGAAGCAAAGTGTGAATTAACTGACTGAAAGACACTATCTAGATTGCTCTGGTTTTGGCATTTTCGCATATTTCACCCACACCCACATATATATATTGTATTTCACTAGAAATTACAGTATATTCTGATTTATGCACATCTCTTGCACATTTTTATGTTTCACATGCTAACACAGTTTGCAATCACTTTTAAAATGTTTGGGCAGCCATCGAGCTCAGGTAAGATATTTTGGGTTACTGAATGCATTGTAAAAACCTATTTATAGACAAAATCTTAAGTGTAATGCTGTTTCACATAAGGTGAACAAAAACAGCTCAGTATCTAACAATCATTAGAGGCGCTGCCATTTGTATTTGTGCCGCAAATTATCTGATTTATCAGAGTGTTCATCTTTCATTTTAATGGTCAGCCGTACAAACTGAGACAACATTGTCATACCATGTCATCGATCACTCATCTCAACTCAATGAGGTTTATTTATTGTTTTATTTTATTGTTCAAAACACACAGATTAGTCTTGCCAGTAAGGATTTTTATTATGCTAATGCCACTACATCCTGTAGGGCTTCACTAAACACTGGAAGCTCTAATCTTTCTTCTAGTACATACTATAGTACACACTGAATGTCACATTCACACAGGGGGAAAGTGTGAACACAATGCACTGAGATACCCTGTTCCTGTTTTCAAAATGCCTGAAAAGGCTGTTTATTTTTTGATTAAAGTATCTTATATCTAAAAGAATTTTATGAGTCTCAAATACAATAAATCTCAACTGATGTGCTGTAGGTGTGTATTTTCTGTGCCACTAATGTTCCAACTGTAAACAGAATTTTAAAATCAAGGCATGTAATGTCTGGAGGAAGCTTCTGGTTAGCATTCCCATTCATCCCAATGACAGTTCCTCAGCCATGAGACTCATCATGCTGGACTGGCAGGTAAATGATGTCATGACTGATAGCATCACAGAAACGTGTACAGTCCAACGGCCCTTCAATAGTAAGTCAACAGCAATTCTAAGTGGTGTGGCGTGAAAGGCAACAGAAAGAGGAAGATTTTTAAGTCCCAATTTTAAGAGAGCGCCAAAAATGCTCACTGTTGAAACATCAGTAATATCGTAAAATACTTATAGAACTAAAGTAAAATAATAATAAAATATATAATAATAATACGCAAGCTTCCCAAACACACCACCCTTTGACAAAAGGTATGAAAAGATTCCCCTGAACGCATGCCGCTGGTTAGTCACTGTTGTTTTGTTGTGCTGCTCTAGCTGCTCAAACCAAAGCAACCTACATATTAAACTAAGATATGAGAAAACCACAACACATCACCTTTAGATAGGCTCAGATAGGCCTTTAAACCCTCCCTGTAAATACAGGCTTAATCATTTTGTGATTATTCGGTAATGTCCTCTAATGTGTTAGATCTTCCCCCACTTCCACAGGAAGTTATCACACAAAGATGAATCCCTGCTTTTCTCACAGTCTTAACAGCAGCCCTTCTTATTTAAGGCTGCATCCTGTATCTTTCATCATTAGTGAAAAAGTTATAAGCAAAGAAATAATAGTACTTCTGGTACATGTTTAGATTTGTGTATATGTAAGTTCAAGTACCTCAAAAAATATAGTTTATTTTACATGAACCGGTGTCACATGATCAGCCAAATGCTTTGTGCTAAATACTAAAACAATGAACACTTTCGCTTGCAGAATAAATGATAATATAAGACAGCAATGCTGCCCACACAAACCAGCGTAATGGCCAGCCCAATATAAACAGCAAATTACTAAGTGCACCTTTAAATTGAAAGATCAGTCAAAGCATAAATGTACATAAGTTTACATATACAGTATACAGTAAGGGTGTAATTCACATTCACTTTCATTCTGCTGGTAGCGTGCCTAATCGACATGCTCACACAATGCAGTTAAATACATTTAAATAAATCACACACAAGCTATTCCAACAGGATCAAATGATGTCATCAGAAACAGATTTTATTCCATTGTATTCCCTAAACAGCCATATGCATGCTGTCAAATCTGCACATGCACACACCCACATAAACGCTCATCAAAACGTTTCGGGATGGCGGCCATAGATGAGATCCCTTCCGTCTCATAATCCCTCTCTCTCCCCTCCTTTCCTCCCCACATTGTCCCTTCATCCTGTTGCCTGTGCCGCCACAGAGTTTTAATTGCCACCCCCCGCTGGTGGCGAAGCCGTGCCGACAACCCGCATCTTCTTTCCATCAATCTCCCAGTGCCAGTGTTAATTAAAACTACACAGAAGAGCCACTGCCTGTCACACCTCTCAGCTCCACAGCCCTGGGAATGGAAGGTCACAGCACTCACCTAATAAGTCCAATGAAAGAGACCAGGGATTTGTACTCCAGAAAATACCAGATGACTTTGAGACTCCAGTGGTGAACAGAAAGAATGCAATAAGTCAGAGTGGGGGAATATGTGTGTGATGGTATGAGGTGAAAAATCTATGTTAATAATTTTGTGTAGCTTTTATTTCTGCTGAGCTGAGTGGTCATTAATAACCAGCTCATTCACAGATCAACATATCAAATTTATGTCAATTCAGACGTGACCAAAATGTTCATGCCTGAATGGATGAGTGTTTACTGTGTAATTACTTTATTTCAACTAGTTTAACTCATTCATTTGGCTTTGCAGACCTGTTGCAAACATGGCAGGATCATCAGCCAATCAGAGCAGTGCCTCCTATCATGTGACCCTTTACCTGTATTGTGCACCCCACGTTCACACTATGCTTTAAGAGTAAGCTCACAGTAAGTTGGTTTAAGAAACGCCGGCTTTATCTGCGGGTTTTACTGTTGGACAATCTTACTTGAGAAAAATAACTGATTTACACATTTTTTATCTAATAAAATTTGTTAAATATTATTTTGTTATCAATTTTATTTATGATGAGGCACATGGAGGTGAGCAAGTGAAGGTAAGAGACACTTTGCATTCTGGGAGCACAACCTAACTGAGTGAAGTCTAGTGTTTGCCAACTCTCTTGACACTCAAGCTGCCCGAGTCAATAGACAGCGTTTCATTCTTATTAAGATTTTCCACCTAATTCCACAGACTGTGGCCTTGCAGAATGAAATATCGACAACACTGCGTAACATTGTTCTCGGGAACACTGGTATTGACTTGCAATGAGCTTAGCTTCGTTGCTCTCTGTAAGCTGTCTGCTTCATGGAAAATGGAAAGATTAACAAACAAATCAGTGTTTAAAAATAGAAACATGTTTTTTTAACTATCTTTGAACTATCTTTGTTTAATTTTTCCTGTTTATGCCACCTAAAAGACATGCTATCCAGTAGAGCACAACAGTACGGTTTTTTTATCTAATTTTTTCCATAAATAAAATGATTTTTAATGACTGAGTCATTCAATACAGGCCCCTAAAATTGTTCTTGTTGAAGAACATCACTACTCACGAATCCTGAAGAGAAGTAGTTTTTACCATGGATACAGAAATCGTGCATAAATAAATAAACTCATTACAAAATTATGCAGCCCTCATAAAAGACTTTAAAAACAGTTTACTTGTTTGGTTTTCCAAAGTTTGTAATATTGTGTTTTATCCCAAATACTTATGGAGAATTTAAAAGGGTAAACATACCAACCAAGAATCAAGGATGCTGGTAAAGTGGGCGGCACTGCATGACAGTGGTTTGAAATTACCATTGAGTCAATCTCAGCTAGCAAACGGAACAAGAAAACCCAATGCAATGTTGTCATGTTTCCTGGCATGAATATAGCCTTAGACGCTAAAGTGGTGAAAGGCAATAAATTAAGTAAAAAAACAATTCAGGAAAACACGCTTTGTCAACACTGTTGCAAAATGAATTTCATACATTGTGTGAATGAAACCTTTCCCTTAAGAATACGACTATCTTATTTAAAACCAGCTGCAATTTAATTGACACAAGGTGTAGACACAAACATTTAGAAAACATTTCAATAAATAAGCAAAATTTCCCAATGGTTGAGGAAAACACACATTTAAAGTATGACAGGTCATTCACAATAATACAGCCAATCTCCAGGCATGAAGCATAGTGCAGCCTGACCAGGATACCTAATAAAAAATTAACCAGCAGTGACAAGATGCATCTCTGGGGAAGAACCAGCAGCATGTACACTGGATCTCAGGGTCAAATGAGGCCCAATTAGTTAAAGGGAGTTTTTAAAGTAGACAGACACAGGGGAAAGACTAAGGTTCTCACCCTATGACCTTTCAGCAGGAAGAGACGCAGTGATTCCTACCGTATTCCCAATCATCAATAACAGCACCACTAACTAACAGAGTGTTCCTCAGAGAGTCCGATGGATATCTTCTCATTATTTACAGTTTCCATAATCTGAAGCCATTTGTCCCGACCTGGACTGTTCCAACCATAGATCAACCTGTACAATAACTCTCCCCTCCAGTAAACAAACATCAGATGAATCAATCAAAAGCAGAAGGACTTAAATATGGTGTTAGAATTGTACAAATACATATACATATGTAATATGCATTTTTATACAACAAATACATAAATGTTAATCAACTCACTGGTTAGCATGTTCATTGAGCCAGGCCTTGCCGTGGGAATCAGAGAGATAAATGGATTCTGAAAGATAACTTTGGGATTTTCTCAAGGGAAAGGGTTGTTACAATGGGACATCAATAACACATGATTAGAGGGATGGCCCAAGGTAATTGTTTTTATTAATGACCCCACAGAATTCCCTAAACTGCACCGATCCTCTTCTGTTTCAATATTTACCCTAATAAAGGCAGGCAGATCCTGCCTCACATGTACAGTGGACTCCAGAGTTTACAAGTGAAAACGCTTTTATTTTGCATTTATTGCACTTAAAACTTTTTTTTCATTACAAACACTTTCATTGAAAAACAACATGAGTTTAAATTGCTTAATTATATAAGTCACCCTTTAAATCAACATGCACTCGTGTTGGCATGCTCTGCACAAGTTTGTGCAAACGTGATGATCCATGTTTTTCCAATATGCTTTGATAATGTTTCAAAGAGCATCTTCTGTACTTTAATGGAAGGAAGGAAATTAATTTTACATAATGCTTCTTTGTATGTCTTTGTAAATAAAATTCCCAATTTTTTTTAAAAATCAGAATTAAAATCCAAAATTTTTACTGTGGTCCAGAACTTCTGGACTGCAAAGTACACATGCAACAGTCTCACAAATTTAATACAGGCAAAGAGGAAAAATTCCATTTACGTCATTAGCGATCTGATATTCCTGGTAAGGATAATCACACTGGGGAAAAGGTTTAATCTGCTGCTAAGCATCATGAAGTCCACACAAGGATGCTTTTTGATATTCAGTATTCAAGAGAGGCATTTGGCACACGACGTGGTAGCTCAGCATGATCTTCTGCTCAGGAGGTTCTCCAGCCTAATGTACACACTCGCACATCCACACCAGGCTCATTAAATTAGAATGTTCACTCAGGGAATATTCCTTAAATGAGGAGGGTATGGGGAGTCTTGTTTATAAAGGCATTTGGGTAATAACAGGCATGTAGTAACTGTTATTCTAAAGCACTGTCGTTCATTCAATGTGCTGATTTTGAAATACATATAAATACACAAATATTTGAAAAACAATACGCAGGTAAAAATGTTTGAATACCATTCTCATAGGTAAGCAATGTTAATACATCTAAAAACTGGACGTTTTAAATGTTTCCAGAACTTTCAAAATAACATTTTTGGAGTTTTTGTTACTTCATGGAAACATTATGGAAATGTTCCTACTATTTAAATTTGTTAGCTGGGTATACGTTGTTGGGAAATTTGAAGGGTTAAGTTTCAATATTATTTTGGAATTATTATTAAATTAATATGAATTGTTAATTATTTAATAATATTTAGTGCTCATATTAAATATTAAAATTTACAAGCAAAACCAAAAAGGAAAAATGTTGTAAACACAAACTTCGAAAATGTACGAAATTGTGCTGCCAGTCACTTGGCATCAATATTTGTCTGCTAAACTGTGAGTAACAAACTAAGTGACATGGAACGGATTCATTTTGATTTTGAGATTGCATGTTTGTTATCATGCTCATCCATTATACGTGTAAACAATCGTTCCTCTCTGCTCAGAACCTTACATCATGACCAGAAAATTTAATTTAGTAAGCAACAAAAACAAAATCACTTCCACATTTGTAAGACTACTGTTACTCACCAACACCTTTAGTTTTGACACTATAGTAAAAGTATTCAACTCAATGTGAGTCACTCTTGTAATCAATCTCATGCTAGCATCACTGGCCACTGATTAGAAAAGCTCTCTCTCTCATCAGTAGCTGTCTCAAACAAAACACACGTACAGAAAAACCCATTAGAAGCCACCGATAAAAAGATGCCTCTTCTTAGTCTCCATCTGTAGCCGCATCACCCCCTTCTGTCAGCATGTGGACCGTTGATGATATGGCAATCGATTTTGTAAGGTAGCTGGCGCTTCATTCTCCACACCGCTGCGAATGTTAGCGTCACATGAGTGAGTCTGTGGAGTTCCGCACCTGTACCTGAAACCCTCTCTCCCTTCAGGGGGAGACGCACAGATAGAAGAGTGAGCAGCACAGCTCTGCCAATGCACTGCTAATTGAGGCCATTTAACCCCAATTACCACAATACATCCGACAGGTTGTTTAGATGCCTGTCACAACAGAAATGACCAGCTCTCGCCCCCCATCTCGCCCCTGTTATTTCTCTGCGACGATCGGTGGGCCGAGAGGGCACGGTTCTTTTTATCTCAGCGAGAAACACGGCGCCATGTTCAAGAGCTTTCCAATCATCCATAATTCATCGCGGCGTATGAATGCATAAAAGCACAAATACATTAGGATTAGAAAAGTGCTTGTTTTCTACTACGAACAGAGAGGCTACATGAGAGGCAAACAAATGCTTAAGCTGTTTTGTTGGCATATGGGAACTGTGGACTTGCCGGGGAACAGATTCCAAGTCAAACACTGAGTGAGTCCTTGATTGTTCTTAGTGAAATAATGGCACTTCGAGTCTTTTTTTTAAGTTCTGTGTCAATTGTGCTTTGTCAGTCCTTCTAACAGGCTGGAGACCAGAATTGGGTGACATTGTTAGAAAGTGCCATTATCTGAGATTACAGCCTTTAATTCACTGTGAGGATGGATATACGGACTGGGCCAGTGGGGCCAGTGACCCAGGGCCTCACACTGCCAGGGGCTTTTAAAGCCTCAGGCCACAAAACACAAGTCTGCCAAAGAAAGTTAAGCACCAGTGCTAACCGCACAGTGCATATTATGCAAGTTGACTGCTACAGTTTTCAACTTTCAAAAGATTTCAATGCTAATGCTTTTTTAAGTTTTAGTAAACTAATGTTTTGACTAAGGAAAAATGCCAAATTCCATAATTTTGTATTGTTTAAAAATCAAAAATCCAAATGCTGTGTTCACATCATCTCAGAGTTCCCTCAATGAATCATATCCTGACTTGTAAGAACTGGACAGTTGTGTGTTTTATACATGATATAAAATAAACCACTATCAAAGCATATATTTGTTAGACTTTCCACAATTACCTGGTTTACTTTAATCAAAACATTTTGCAAGAACTTAAAATACTTAAATGTGGTGATTCAGAATTAGTCTGTAATTAACAACAAAGCCACATATAGTGTAAATCCATGTTGGGTTTATGAACATTGAAACAAATGATAGCTCTGACAAGTGTTTCTGAGTTGTCATCCAATGTAATTACAGTAATTCTGACACACTGTGAATCCAGCATAGGTAGAGTCAGTAGAAAACAAAAGTAAAAGTACACAAAAAGTAGACATTTTAAAGATTAAGATTTTTAGTTGACCACCCTATCAAAACACAATATATGAGCAATGGATGAGGTTTCTGCCAGGGCAGGTGGTGGAAGATGAGTTCCCAGGCTTTGGGGGACCGCAATCCGGCCCTGTAACAATCACACATATTCCAAACTTTCAGTGCCGACACTGCTAACATAAACTTCAATGAAGCAGGAGAGAAATTTAGCATCTGGAATACAGCATTTGAAAAGACAGTCAAAATGTTGCACGGTGATCCACAACACTCATAAATACGCCCGGCCAGCCTAGCCTCCTCTCTCTCGGCAGGGTAATTCATCTGTGGCATTGTGTTGCACTCGTGTCTGGAATAGTTGATTCAACGTGCCGCAACATTAATCAATATTGAGAAGTTAGCTGTCACCAATGCTCTTTAGGATGAAAAGGAGGAAGGGGTAAAAGCATATGACCTGGTTAAACAGCCTGGGTTATTGATCATGTGACTCTGCGTCCTTCACACTTTGAAGTTTCCTGGAAGATGAGGATTGTATTCCTCCAACACGTAGAAAGCAGGGAGTAAGGATCCCTGCTTTCATCAGCCTATTGATCTGCGCAGGAGAGCTACACTCCTGCCTGACCTGCACGTCTTACCATTTTGAATGCCATTATAATCGCCTCTAAATTATCCATGAAAGGAGATTTGCGCACTAGCGCCAGGAATCTGGCTGCCATTGAGAAGAGTGGAGCGCTAATTGAGGCTAAGGGGTTTGATAAGGGCAGTTAACACAAATGGGTTTGATACCTAGCTAAACTAGCACACGTAGCTAAAATTCTGGGCGGCGATTAAATAATTCATGATCTTGTGATCAGAATTTCAAAGACCCTTCTGTTTAGAGCACAAAGGTTAAGTGTGCAATTGTACTTCTGCTGACACCAAACCAAATCATAAAAACACTGTTCACACAGGCTTTCAGACACTTGACACATTAGTCAGTCACGACCCAAACCCATGCTATTGGTTGAGCCACTGTCAGGATGCTACACTGTCAGGAAACGAACACAGCAGTGCTCAGAGATACAATATAAAGGTTAGATACAATAAAGTTTTAGGGAAATCATCATCTGAATGGCTTACTTATACTAGTTAGTTGTCTTTTCACATTATGATAAGAGAAAGTATTTAATCTGAATTAAAATCTCTTATTCCATTAAACACCTTAAATAGTTACAGGGAAGAATCAGGGATCAATAGAATACAAAAATCTGTTTAAAAGTTAGAAGCAATCCATAGCAATCCTTAAAAGTAAAGATAACTTTTTAGCAATACATTTTCAAATATCAGTCACTGCAATTTTGTTAAAGCTCCTTTGTTTAATTTTTCTTTGCCACTTGAAACATCAATCAAAATTGCAAAAATGAATACGGACAACTGCCATCATCTGTCAGGTAGTCCCGCCCGAAACTTATGCCAATGGTTAAGCCAGTGCTGCTCTGTCGGGCCAGCCAAATACACAGAGCAACAATCTTTACACTTTTCAGGACAATAAACATACAAATGGCCTACTTGTCACTGCATATTAAAACTGTTACAGGAAAACAAAGTTCTAAAACATTAAAAAATGACACACACACATCAACTTTTGCTCATTACTTGGGCATTGTTTTGTTTAAAACACCGCCACATTATGACATTCATAGGCCAAAGCACAACCGGCCTAAATTCTGTCTCTCTTTCTAGAAAGCAAAACTTTTCTGAGCCTGAATTTCAATCATCTGCCATAATTAGTCACAAACTTAAGATGAACTATTCAGAACAAAGTCTATTCATGCTTCTCTATTGATCATGTCAGTGGTTTTTATCAGTTTATCAAATTACCTGTTATCAGTGCAACAGAAACACTGACCCCTGAACAGATGTAGGAAATGAAAGCAATACACTCAAAGAGAGATGAATGATTGTGTTCCATCACACTTTATATAACTCTCTCTATTTATAAATTGAGTTTTGATAGCGTAACCTGAAATCTCTCTGCATTGCTTCTGCTGGCAGATCAGTCTGTATGAAAGATTAATGAGCAAATGCTGAACTGTAGAAACCATTATTATTCTTTTCTTCTCACCAATACTTCCAATAGGGCGAAAGAGGATTACAATGCATGCATTGCTATCTCTCCATGCTAGCACGATATTTCCCAGCACAAACCCTCCCCATCACCCCACCACCCACCTATTGCAAGACACAGAGAGAGAGAGAGAGAGAGAGAAACAGTTAAGTTTTTTTCTTACGTATGTGGAACTGGAGAGTTAAAATAGATTTATCGATGTTTATTTTCACCAGTTTCATTTTTATCATTTATAATGCATGGTTTTTTATTGCTGAAACTCCATAATGTTCCAGTTTAAAGCTTTGTTCTGAGCCCCAGTAAGTCGTCTCTGTAGGTGGCATTTTAGTTATCTTAAGATACATTGTTTCTGACGCTGCATTCTGGGATGGCCTTCCCTGTAATATGTAATATTGCCTTATTCCTCACATGGAAAGCCATCCCAGAATGCACTGCAAAAAGATTATAAAGTGTAAAAACAAAACAACAGAAATGTGTATTAGAAAAATAATTTATTCGATACAAAAAGTACAGGGAAAATACATCAAAGAGTACCTAGACACCTAGGTAGGCAGCTCACTAGGTTTTGGAACACAGCCTGTGTTGTTCTTATGGCCTGTGGCCCTGCAAATTTATTTATCTTTATTTCTCCTTCCCTCTCTCTTGCTTAATTAGTTTGCCAGAGAAGCATTAGGAGCCAAAAAACAGAGGAATCTTTACTTGAAGCTGTTTGGCTCAGTATAATAGAACGCTTGCTTTTCCTTTTTCCAATTAAATTGTTGATGAAGGCAAAACAAACAGGAAATGAGTAAATACAAACAAATGAAAGCACATAGCTTGAGTGCAGGAGCTCGATGGTTTAAATCGAAACAGAGGGGTATTGACGGAGTATGACTGAGTGTTGCCAAGGTTACTTTCAAGACAGGAAAGCAATGTAAAATCATGCTGCTTGAGAAAAGATATTTCCTGGCTCAATTTGATCAGCCAGGAAGTAGCATGGACTCTTGAGCTCTGCGCACCTCTTCTTCTTTCTCAGGTAGCACTGAAGTGTGTGAATATTTTGCATTAGCGGGCAATTGAATGTACTATGTGCTTGAGAAGTTACAATGACTTGACATAGTCTTGGAGGCTCAGACAGTAATTGGTTATATATCCATGGAAGTGTTTCCTTGAAATCAATATAACTGGCAGGCCCATTTCCTCTCTTCATTCACAAAAAAAAACGAATCCCCCATTTTCATTTATAATGTCATGGAGCTCGGGACAGCCCTTACTATACATTACACATTCCTCCTAGTCGTAGTAATTAAATTTAGTGTCCATCAGTTGCGTCCTCATGGAAAGATGGAAAGATTTGTCTGGAGTTCATCCGGATGTCTCAAGACAGCTACCAGTTAAATCTAACCAAACCCTTCTTAGATTCATCACAATTTCTACGGGCTCTAGATGTAAGGATCGACTCTTTCATGTTTTTAAATGAGCTATGCTTCAAAAATGTCATTTAATACCTCAGCACTCAGCACAATACTGTATATACGTATACAGTATTATGTGTATTACTATTAATACAGTAAATGTTTGATAGTGTTACTGATTTGTGTTGAGGAGTAGCTAACTAAACATCTAACTACATTTATTAGCATGGCAAAGCATGTTGTGTTTACATGCAAGCAAAATGAGGCAACATCAACGCCTTTTTAAATCAGTTAGGAACTTCGTTTCAAACCAGAACATTTAATACTTTATGGAACTCACTAATTCTTTCATGTTTTTCTCTATATTTTTGCATAATACTGTAAATATTTCGTTAAATACTGTTAAATACTGTTCTACATCACCATATTTAATTATAAATTAGTGTTTTTTTAGTGTTTACCATTAAAGGTTGTAAAAATGTTTCCCTACTGTTTCCAAAAATGTTCAAGAAGTAATTTTTTAGATATTGTATTAGCATTACCACTTGGTTATAAGAACATTATTCAAACATTTTTAAATTCTGTAACGTTTTTAAAACGTCCCACTAACATCTGAAGAATAATCCCAATATATGATACATAATGTACTGCAAGAACTCTTTTGATAACTATTGGGAGTTTTTTTAGAGAATGTTAGCCAAAGTTCTGAGAATGCTCCCTGTTAGCTGGGATTAGAAAATTATATAATTGTATATATTTATGTGTTTATACAGTTATATAGTATATATTTAAAAACATGTCCCTTCAAAAGCTTCAATATTGCAGTCAGGTAAGAGTTAAGGTAAGAGTTAAGTGGTATTTAGCTGCGATACAGAAGGCAGTGTGTCAGTATTACATACTCTGTATATATACACTATCTATAAAGTTTCTAAGAAAGCAAACATCCCGACAACAAACACTGTCAATCAACAGCTGTGTTTCACACTCGTGCATCCCTCCCGTCTCATCGCTGGTTTACCATCCATACAGAAGAATATCAGGAAATCACAAAACAAGTGAGCAAATGAGGAAGTCCTTATCTCGATGGGACAGCTGGGTTGTGATGTATTCTGTGACAGTCAACTAGGCACACACAGTTAACACAGAATCACCGTACAAACACACAACTGAGCGCCACTTTGGGGTTTAAAATACAGTACTGTTGCGCACAAACCTGTACGCGGCTCTTCAGAAATTCATCGGGCATTTGAGCGGTGACCAAAAAAACACACATTACTAATCAGCTTTGGTGAAGACGCTTCAAAGGAAAAGCCATGGCAGAATCCTTGTGAGCGGCAGATTCCACATGAATAATTTATGAATTTAATATCTAACCCAGGCACTTATGTTGCCTTCACTTCCAAGCCACGTGCTTGGGCCTCGGTGCTATGGATTATGCCGGTTGGATTATTACTGCATGCCGGAGGTCTGCGTTTGGGTTCCATGTCACTCAGTGTGCAGACAGACTCTTAACCTGAGCCCTGATGTGATGATCACATATGCTTGAGAGCCCATATAAAGGTGATGTTTGGTGTGAGAATGGCCTGCTTAAGTCCAGCTTAAGTTAATAGCTGTTTCGGAACATGGTAGCTGGTTTCTACCTAGTCCAATTACATGGTGATCAAGCTGGTCCTAGAGTGTGGTCTCTTGTCGCCAGCCAATGAACAGCTACTAACCAGCTTAAACTGGCTTATAAACAACCTAGACCAGCTAGAAAAACAAAAACACAGCTACTACCTTAAGCTGTTTTTCAGCAGGCTGATTTTGTATCATTTCAATAAACGTTTTTCAATGTACATGAATACATAACCTTAGACTGTTATTTAAGACTTTAAAGTATGCTTTGTTTTGCTTAGAGAGGTGAGAATTTTTGGTCTGCAGACAAGAAGTGATATTACTGGATGTAACACGTGATCTTTGCATTTAGCACGTTAGATGGGTGGGTAGAGGGTGTCTGGTAACGTGAGGTGGGCCACCCAAATGATCTTCACATTTTACATTAGTGACCTCAAACAGC
>JAZGTJ010009205.1:0-19709 GCA_036877575.1 Botia almorhae | reverse complement strand
GGGGAGCTCCCTTCGAGCCGTTTGAGTCAGTCGAGCCTAAGAGTCTGTCTCTCAAGACAGCGCTCCTGACCGCGCTCGGCTCTATCAGGAGGGTGGGGGACCTGCAGGCATTGTCGGTCAGTGATTCGTGCCTAGAGTTTGGGCCTGCCTACTCTCACGTTATCTTGAGACGCGGCGCCTCTTTAACAGACATCTGCAGAGCTGCGGGCTGGGTGACACCYAACACCTTTGCGAGGTTCTATAACCTCAGGGTAGAGCCGGTTTCCTCCCATGTGTTGGGGCCCACTGGCTAGTGGGCGGGAGGACTGGCTCTGTGTCTTTGCTTGCATTTGCCTCCCCCCTGGGTCAGGGGGACTTAGGCAGTTTGTTCCTTTGCATGTGGTTTCTCCGGTGGTGAACCCTGCATTGTGATTCCTCCAGGCACCCTATCGGCTATCGTTTTTATCGTGTTTCTCGTGGCTATCCCGTGAGAGGAAGGAGATCCATGCACTGAGGTGCCTTCTCCTGGGGTGGGGATAGGGAACAACCGCCACGACCCCTTCGTGATCTGGCTCCGCTCCCACTTGGGGTGCGAACTGCTGCCTGCACGGAGCGCTGGAAGGTTATGGAGGAAGGGGAACTGTTTTACTGGCACGCTTCGCCTGCTTGTAAGGACATTCCTAGCCCGTAACGTGGGTCGGCTCGTGGTGTCTTCCACAGGGACCCCATACGTCAGTCAGTTGACGTAACGTCGAACCTGACTGACTGAAAGGGAACGTCTTGATTACATATGTAGGGAACGGGGGTTACATATGTAACCAGGCGTTTGTATTGATGATTGTAATTTGATTATTTTATGATTGTTGCTATTTGTGTCATGAAAAGTTTTTGATTGATGTTTTGTCTCCTTTACAATATTCTGCATTAAAAATAAATTATTTTTTATTTGGGCTTCTTAAATTCATTTCGGCTTCTGATATTCTGAATAGCCTATGACTACGTACAAAATAAAAGGCTTTGAAAGTTAACGGGCAAATCTCATAAGTCATTCTCTGTACAGAGCACACTCATAACAGTGTCTGCACTTTTAATAATAAATATAACAATGTTTAGTGTTTCATGGCTGTAATAAAATAAATATTAATGACAAGGCAGATATGTATTATCACCTAACATTTTTTAAGCAAAGACATAAAAGTTGAGAAGCTAAGGAAAGAAAAATGTAACCTTTTCACCCTCTGGTGACACCATAGCTAAGATGTCATTAGTGTACTGTTTGCCCGTCTCGCCCCCTACGGGCGTAGCAGGGGGCAGCTGGCCAAACTCCAGCTGGGATATAGCATCAAAACACTTCCTTAGATGAGGCTGCACAGCCTGAGGGTTCCGTGTCTGAGCCAGAATCTCCAACAGTTCATCATTAGACAGGAAGTAGAACCTAAGCCATCCGAAGAACATGAGGGTGTCAAGTCATGGAACCCTATCAAGAACAATCTGAATATTGATGAAACACTGTGTGTGTGTGTGCGTGTGTGTGTGTGTACATGTACCTTGGGAAGACCACTCTCTTTGACTCCAAGTAAGCCTCCAGGCATTTCTGAACCTGCTCCAGCAGTGCATTATTACTCTGGAAAATATCCAGAAGCCCTGAGGAGAAGTTGTCAGAAGTAAGTCATTGTATTTACCTATAATTTTATATTTTAATCATGCACCATGTTGCGACCAAACCTCTTTTTGGGACTGGACAAGAATCATTGTTTTATTTTATACATTGCAATTATTCTATACATTCCACGTCTGTGCAGATCTGAAGGTGAAATGTAACCAATGAGGCTTTAATTTGTTTCCTGAACAGTGCTGTCAGACCTGGTTGTGTGGCAGCACGCAGAGAATTGGGCAGACGGTTGACTTTCCTCATGATCTCTTTCCAGGACTTGTCCACCTGTAGGAACATCTTGGACTCAGCAGGCAACTGCCTTTGGATGTCAGGAGCGCTGAAGATACTCTCCAGATAAAGCCAGTTTCTCTGACATGTCAACCACTCATCCTAGAAACAGTATAAAAGAATGTATGAGATATATAGGATATTTATAAAAAGCATAATACCTGGATTTGTACTTTATTATCTGATTTGATTACCAAGGTCTGGCTGAAGAGGGAAAGCTGTCTCTGCCACTTGTCTACTCTGGCTTTAATGGGACCTGCATAACGAGATGACGCAACCGTGGCAACATTGACTATACTGTCGTCGAGAAGCACCTACAAATACAATCACATTTACACAAACAGAATACAAACATTACAATGCACAAATAGGTAAATAACTAAACATGAAAAATGTAAAGATACGCCTTTACAAATTAATATGTTAAAACAGAAACACACACTGTCAGTATAACTGTCCATAGCAATTTTTTACTGATTTAAAACTACAAAACAAGATAATTAAAAAGTAAATAACTCATAATAAAAGCAAATATTCTGCCAGGCCTATGAAATTAAAAAAATGCAATTTTTAAAGTAAACTATACATTAAAAGAACAGGTCAATAGTGATAATAAACTACATAATAGTAGATATTACTAATAGATATTATTAATAGATAATAGAAGGGTAACTCATATTCATGAATCTGTCTCATTTAAGAAGTTTGTTTCAAAGAACTGATTCACACAAAAAACATATATCAATCAGACACAAAAAAACTGGCTGAAAAGTTTTGTACGTGCTTATCAAACATACATCAGAACTGGTTTACGATTTAGATACGATCAGATTCGGTTTACAAATCAGACATCACTAGTGAGCAATGCTTCCTAAACACTCCACCTGAATATCATCAGTGCCCCCAAGGATAAACACGTCCTTAGAGTCCCTGTGAGGCAGCACCACAAACTCTGTCGTCTTCCATGATTCCTCAATCTATCAAAAATATGTGTGTGAATGAGGCTCAATATAGAGGCATGCATTAAATTGTGAAAAAAATCTCTTCATCGAAAAAATATCATCACCTTTTTTAGAATGTTCTCCAGAGATGCTTCTCCTGAGGCTTGTCCTGACACCTGAGAGTATGAGATGATTCATATATTTAGAGGAAGAATTTCTGGCAAACATTCACCTAATTTATTTCTTCCTTTAAGGCTGGAACTTAAAACTTTACCCTTCTGGAACATTTGGAACATGCATATGATAATGCTGTTCAGGTAGGTAGTTCACTAAGTTTTGAATGTCTTTCTCTCACCTCCTGTATTTGTGGGGCAAAGTGGAAGATGTTAAGTTCTTGCAGAGAGGCGAGAGTCAGAGGTTCCTCCAGAAGTCTGGCCTCTACAATAGCCTCCAGCATTTCCCAATGACGAGCTTTCAGACACGGGTTACGCAAGTCTGTGATCACAGGCAACTGTGGAATATCAAACACATACACTTTTACACACACGTTTGGTGCAGGCTTTTCGACAGCAGACACTGACACTGTTTCCAACCTAATAAATGATATTTGAAGAACAATGATGTCATCTGTACCTTTTCGCGCATGCTCTCCACATTCTCTCTGAGACAGGGCACTACGTTGTTTGGTGGCAGTCCTTTCTCCAGCTGGCTGACATATTTGGCAAATTTGTTCACCTGCCTATTCAGCAATTCTGGGTCCAACTCATCAAACTTATTCTGCAACAAAGAGATCATTGACATTTAGAGGACACTTTAATTCACAATGGCTTCTGGTACAACGTTTGCCAAGACACCTTGTTTTGGAGCTATCTGGCCCAAAGTGCTTTTGTTTAGGGCCGTACTTATGATAAGAATGACTGTGATCTCCAGTACTTAATCCCTGAGTTAGGAAATCTTTAAGTGCTTTTAAAAACATAGTATATTGGAGTATTTGCTAAATAATAATAGCTAAAGAACAGATAGAAGTAATTATTATTAAATTATAAACATATTTGTTTTCTTACTTTCTGTTGTGGTTAATACTTTCGTGTTACTATACTGTAAAAATACTTTGCTGCCTTAAATTTTAGAAAGTCATTTCAACCTACTATTTTTAATCCTGACCGGTGTTAAGTTGCTGTAACTTATGAAAATAGTTGAAAAATTGCTTATTTATAAGTTACGATTTATAAGATAACGATTTATTAATGAAGTTGAAGTTACCTGTAAAGCCAAGTTGAAATGTAAATGTAAACGTAAAAACCCATTTGAGTAAACAAAATTTGAAGGCAGCAAAGTTTATTTTACAATGTTGGTATATGTGTATATGGTATTTGTATTTTGGGAAAAAAAATTATGTAAATATAGAAAGTTTGATTTAAGTTTGATAAGGTAATATAGAAGGTTCACAAAGGGTGGACAATAGTTATATAATACACATTTGTCACTGATTTTGGGTGCAAATAACTGCTATAACTGTTTTAAAAGTGTAGCATATGGCCCCCTGAATATGACCTGGTTCCAGCTGTTCTCTAGATTCTCCCACTCTTCAAGAGAGTCCCACAGTAACTGCTTTAGCTTCATCTCAGCGCTCAGTTCCTCTAGAGCTTCATATTTGGTCACCTCCACCTGGACAAACACAGGCAGATTAAACAAATTTTACAATTTAGGATTGTTCTTCATAATTGATTTTGCACTGTACACAACTGCCATAACAGTAATTATTTACAATAACCTATTTTTTTTGCAGTTTATTGTATTGTGGTATTTTGCAATATAATACATTTTTTATAGGTGGGTCTAGGGTTCCACAAGTTTAACACATAAAAAAGCAGCCTGGACAAGGTGATGTTTATCTTCCTTGTGCTGAACAATGCAGAGAAAGAACAGACAGGCTGCGCTCTCTAGTGGACAGAGAGACACACTGACCTTAAAGTTCTTCTGGTAGGTTTTATATTGCAAGGACTGAGTCTGCAGCTCATCAATGGAGATCTGAATTTCCCCTAGAAGCATCCGTATATTAGAGCGTTCTCCATTTATGTCAAGGAGCTGATGGTTCTAAAAACAAAACGTACAGATAATTTGATCTAATTAGCAAAGTTCAGAAAATATTAGAACATAAGTGTAAATTATAACTGGAAATACAAGTTGAACACTTTAATGATGCACAGCTCTTTGAAACACTCATTCTTATTGGTCAATGCACCATTACGCAGATAAATATGCCTCAATAAACACCACACAAATGGGGATTGAGAACTATCGGACAGCTCATTCCATATACTTCAGCATTTTTACTTAAGTATTGCATGCAACAAAATACCAAGTAAAATATTTGACCTAAAATCAGTATGTTATGTTCAATTTTAGTGGCGGGTAGTCATGTAATAAGCATGAAAATGTACAGTCAATACAAACTGATCACTCTGTCTGGGTTTATTTTGTGATAACTGACTGACTGTACATGATCCATTTCTTATTTTGCATGCAGCATATTCTCATATGAGGCAAAATTTGTATTCTCTCTTCTTTTTCACCTCTGCCTGCTTCTTCACTTCTTGCACTTTGTGGTTGAGTTGGTTGATGTCTTTCTGGAGGTGTTGGCAAAATTTGTCCACATTTGAGTCCCGCTCTCCCACTGCTTTGTCAATGCTGTTCCTTATGGCATTTACACACGGAAGCAACGTGGCGTAGACAGCAAAATTCTCAGGAGGGGTGGGGACAGAGTAACACTCAATCAACTTGTACATCTGACAGACAATCTCAGTCTGTACTTCCAGAACCTCAATCTGAAAGTTTGAGTGAAAGATTAATACATAAACAAACAACCATAAAACATCTCATTCCAATGCATAGTAGAGTCAAGGAATTATGCTCAAGAATATTAATGCATACAAAACTTGCTAAAGGGTCATAGCTTTCGTCTCATTCTCACCCTCTTCTGAATCTCTTCCAGGAAGTTGAGAGAGTTGACAAATTCATTGGTTGTCGTGGGAATAAAGTCCAGTTTGAACTGGGCATCCTGAACCTCTGCAATCATCTCATCCATTTTTCTCTTCGCCAGCCGGGGCAGGATGTCATTAATGACCTGTAGGACAACAGTGTCTCAACGTGTGTACAGATTTGCCAACACACCAAAGTCAACAATCAAAAGTCAGAAATATGAATTTACAACATTTCTCATAATATTTTTCCAAGACTAAATTATTTAAACTATTCACAGCAATCTATCTCATACTGTATATCAAAAATTGTCTCACTGTGTATTTTAATTTCTCTTAAGAATTTGTAGTAGAAGAATCTGAGACAAAGTTGATACTTAAAATAAACATAACCGAGACCTTCATTAAGAACTTAATTCTTGTAAGTTTGTAAGAGCAATAAATGTTTAAATATTTAAAAATACATGTTTCCCATTTGTGTCTTCCCCTAGATGACACAGTGGAGTGGCATATATAAGATGATCAATTGCATTTGTGTGTATTTCTGTTAGTGTGTCACCTCTAGGCAGCGCAGTGGTGATGGTGTGAGTTTAAGCTTCAGTTGTGTAGTATCCACTTGCAGAATTCCCAGGGGTCTTTTTTGTTTAATGGCTAAAGCTTCATTATGCTCTCGATGATATTTATCCAGGCTGGTTTCAAAAAATGCAACCTCTGCAAAACATATATACATACAACATAAACAGTAAGCAGTAATCATTTATTTGATAATAATTGATGATGATCATGTACCATGTTCCTGCCCTTTGAGAGCCTCCAGGTCCAGGTCTTCATTCTCTTTGTAAAACAGTCTGAATGGCTCAAATGTACGAGCATACACATTTGCAGCATTGAACGCAACCTGGATAGATTGCTAACAAAGGGGAAATAACATTTTTATAGTAAAAAACAAGTAACATATTTGTATGTGTGTAATTGTATAACTGACTTTTTATCAACTGCATCATCATACTTCTACCTTATTAAAATGCAGAGAAAATTACTGGTAGTACTGGTAAGCTATTTGTAGGTTGGTCATTGGTCTGTTTGAACTTCTTAACTTGTTTGGCAATACAACATTGTTTTAACCAGAACATTGGTGTATAAGAACCATTTACTAATTGATTTAACCTTAATATTGAGAATGATGTTCTGTAGATAGTTGTCATCTTTTAGGATTTCCATAAGACTAGGGCCATCCCCACATGTCTTCTGCTCTACCTGAAACACCACACACACAGGCACACACAAACATCAGTTAATATCTGACTTTCACATCGGCCGAGGATCAGATTATAAAGGACTGTGTATGTTGAAGCAGTCTGACCTTTTTGTTTATAATGGGTTGAGTAAAAGCATCAAAGTAGGTGTCTTTCACCAAAGTATTCAGAGACAAAACTGTGTCCTGAAACTGTCCGGTAATTTCTGCTACACACTCCTGATGTACACACAAGTACATACACTTGTCAGATACACACAGCACATGCAAGTTTGTTTTGCCTAATTTCCTGGCAGAATCTGAATCCTCTTCTCTATATTATGGTTTGTGTTAGGTATGGGGTGGGCTTTAGGAACAGAGACCAATTAGGAAGCCGCCTCTCCAGTATATCAACCAATTAGCAGCAGCGGAGTGGGATTCTGACAGGGAGTCAGAATTTGTACACACAAACACAGACAGAGAAACACAAACCTGGAAGTCATCTATAGATGGTTGGTATGATAAGGAGTGTGTATCCAGCATTAACTCTGTTATAAACATCGGCTGGTGAGGAGCATCTGCATTTTGCTCCGCAGTGACCTGTAACACAGATATATTGAGCTAAACTCTAAAATGCAACAAATGTCTCACGTCACACCAAACAACTCAAGTATGGCTTAACGCAGCATCACGCAAACTCAAAAGCAGGCTAACCTTAGCGTTAAGATCATGGCTTGTCTCACTTCCAGCCCAGCTTTCGATGAGTGCACATGAAGGTGTGTGTGTGATGTGCTCTTGGAACACTCTCAGTAGCTTACTGACCGAGTTGATAACAAGCATGTGTGTGGTGTTCACAATCAGATAATCAGCCAACCTGATGAAACTATGGAGATCAAATAGTCAACCTTAATGAACAAATTAACATTTATGGATTCGGTATATTTGTTTTTTATTTATGCATTTGATATATGTTTTTTCACAACAATTTACAGTGCATTCAAGCAATCAAACCCATGGCCTGTGGCAGCCACAGTTAAGCTATAAGAAAACCAATTAAAAGAATAGTTCATCAAAAAGGAAACTCTTTCATAATTTGTTTACTCAACCCCACATTGTTCCAGACTTATATGGGTTTTTTATCCATAATGGAACACTGAGATTTTCTAAAAAATCTTGATGCAATAGGGACAGTTCACAGTGAATATGTCTGTCTATCTACAAAAAAATTAACTAAAGTACTCCATTTATCTTGTACATTATTCCATGTCCTCTGACACCATACATCTGTGTTTTATGAGGAGCACATTAAAATTCAATCCTTGAAAAAAATATATTTCTCATGTTATTTATCTATTTTATGTCATCCTCATGTTCCTATAGCTTAATTGGTGGAGCATTGTGTTAGCATCATCACAGGTCATGTGTCAAATTCCTAGGGAACAAACATACTGATAAAGTGTGTACCTTAAAAAGTCACTTTGGATAAAAGCATCTGACAAAAGCATAAAGGTAAATTTAATTCACAACAGCTGGTAGGGTAGATTTTGAAACTGACACAATAAGGTGTGTTAACCGCCCATGTGAGCACTGTTACTGTACAAGGCAATGGCAATAATTTCTAAATTGCCAAATATAATTAGTCTAATTTCCATAATAATTATATAATATTTTATACATTATATTATTAGCCTAGCTAATCAGTAATGCTAACCACTAATCAGGTCCTGTTTTCTAAATTATACAGTGTTATCAACTGTCTTAGTATAGTGGGTTGTTTCACTAACCAAGTAAGACGTTTGCAATGGTATCGCTTGTTGGCTTGCTCAGTATAACTCATCTTCTCAGGGGCATCCTCAAAGAATAATCCCAAACCAGATGATGGCACTGCTTCGTTACCATCTACTGCATCATATAGAAAGCACACATACCTACACTCATATACCATATAACCCATATGATAATATATCGATATTAGATTTAGATTTTTGTTTGAAAATATACAATATATAGAATCACCAGTTTCTTTGTCCTCGTAGTCAGGTGTGTGTCCAGACTCTTTCAAAGCATTTCGACAGGCATTTCTGGCCAATTCCATAACCAGCTCCCTGAACTTCTCTAGACGAGAGGACGCCTAGAGCACAAAAACATACCGTAAGCACAACCAATCAAAATTAGAAACATGGACAAAATATCAGCAAAATGACAAAAATGACCCCACTGCACAGCGTACAGGATTACCACACACAAACAGATTGTACGTATCTCTCTCACCTCCTCCAGTTGTTTGTGTTGTGCACTTTGAAACTCCCTGAGTGTGTATGTGTGGTCTTTCTCCAGTCGGCATAGAGGCATGTCACAGATGTGATAACACATCTCCCTGATGTCGATCAGTGCTGGGCGCAGAGACTAAAATACAGACATAGTTTTATACACAACACTGCTCTGCACAGTGTTCAAGCATGAACTTTGCAAATATACTGACTGCCTCTATTTGATAGTTTTTCAGAAACAATTGCATTCAAAATGTTGACAAACTGTTGGACAATGAACCAAAGCTGAGTACCTAAAATTAAACCAGTCTTCCTCAAAGCCATATTCTTTACTAGTTGTGCTTTACTCCGGTTCTTTAAACCCACAGTACTTCATATTTTGCATGTGTCACTGATTGGTCAATTAATCTATGCTAATGAGCTGATGATTTGAATCATGTACATAAAATAACAGACACATACAAAATGTGCAGTGGTGTGGACTGGGGTTGAAAACCACTGTTCTATAGCTATTTAAATACAGGAATACAACACGGTTTGCCAAACCTCATTGAGAATAAAGAGATGCTCTTGCAGGGAGCGCCTGCATTTGCTGATGTTTTTAAAGCGCACGTTGGCACGCCACACTCGAAAAGCCTTCCACTTGCGAAAGAGTGTGAATACGGGGATCCGCAGAAGCCGTTGGTGATATCTGTATTCTTGCTCCCAGCGCTCTAAGGGCAAACAGTCCACCTCTTCTCCGCGATAGTGTGTAACGGCAGTAGAACTGACCGTAAAATAGTTTGTCTTGTCGATATTGCGAAATGTCACAATTCTGTTGAAATATTATTTGGATTTTACACACAAAGATCCAGTCAACAGTTGATGTTTATTTGTCAGTTTAAAAATATAACTAAAGCACTTTATTTGGTTTATCTGACAACTCACTATTTTGTAGGTTCAAACATGGTCCTTGGATATATGGCGTGCAAACATTATATTTCTTACTTAAGGTTGTATGCGTCATATTGGATGGATGATGTAGGTACTGCTGACACCAGGTAGAGGAATTGCAAGTGAGGGTTATTGCTGATGGTCTGAATGATGTCAGGTGGGGTGTGAATTTTGGCTCGAATTACTTCCTTCACAGAGTTGAATCGCAGTGGAGTAGGCAGCGGTGGAGATGGGGTGTAGGTCAGGGGTGACCCTACAACGAGGCGTCTTGATATACTCTTTGGTCTTTTAGGAGGGGATGGGTCACTGAATGTGCCCTGAGTCAACTGCATCTAAAATCATCACATAAAACAAATAATTATTACTCCAGAAATAGACTAATGCATTAAGCAAAAACATACCACTCCACCTTTCATATAGTAACAGTCAATTTTTAAAAAGGTGGTCAGACCTGTCGGTCTTTGATGTGGTCAGGAATTCTTGGTAGCTGCAGCTGGGAGGGTCCTCTCTCCGAGGAGGGGTGCATGTATTGGGTCACATCAGTGGGAAAGGGCATCTTAGGGCTGAATTTGAACTTCTGGGTGTTGTCTGATGACTTGTATTCATTGCGTATCTTTAGAAAAGGCTACAGAAAACACAGATCAAGTAGTAAAACTTTCACAGAATTTACTATGGTGGTTATGTTTCTTAATTTCATGTTTTATAAACAGGTCACAAAACAGTTGATGTTTAAATCATATTATTTGACAACAGTAACACCACTACACAATATAAGCCTGCACAAAACTGCACAAAATCCTTCAATATAAAAAATGGGAAAAGAGATATTTTAAGACCAAAAGCCTAATTAATTTTGCATCTTTTATTGTTTGTTTCTGACACAAATTCTAAAACCATTATTGCTGTAGTTCTGATACAGTGCAACATTTTACAAATATTTAATGTCCTTTTAAATGATTTATTGGTTGTCAAGTTTTTTTTGTTCATAGTTAACTTCATTAAATGTTAATACACAAAGATCAGTCACTGGAAACTCATTTGTCATTAAGAGGCTCTTTTAAATAGTTCAACAAATACATTACTTGATGTGTTAAACATGCACAGTTCTTCATATTGTCTTACCAACATCTCAACTTGTGCTGGTCTCTGTGCCGCCCATTGTCTCTCCTGAGCTTTGGTCCTGCGAGGGAACACCAGAGCATCTGGGTTCGGCTGGGGATGGCTGGGCACTGCTGAGATTAGTCTAGCCCTTAGTTTGTCCACATCCACAGGTGTCAAAGAACCGGGTAAATTGGCTGGCACAGGTAAAGACATAGGTGTTCCAAATAATTTCTGTTTGCCATGATCTTGCTCTGGTCCTGTCTGACTCCCGGGACTCCCTTTTTGAATAGAGTACATGACCTAACTTGTGTGCTTTCCAAATGCTCGAGTTTTACCTCATTTGCCTCTGAGTTGTCTGAAAGTAAAGTTTATAAAACACAGCGGCGAAAGCAAATGTCAGAGCGTGATATTATTATTACAGAATGTTGCTAAGCAACATGCAGGAAGTGTTGTATTGTTTTACAACTTAACTTAAATAAATTACATAATTAACAGCAACATTGAACAAAATATAGTTTTATATCGTCACATATATTAGCATATGTTTACGGTGGTTGTTTACGGTACTTAAAGAGGACTCCTCGCGAACTGAACATACGTATATACTTACAACACGTGTCTACAAGCCCGACAGTGTGATGTCAATCAGAAACTAAATGAATTGCTGCCAGGCATTCATGATAAGAAACTGCATGCTTTTAATTATCGAGCCAAAATCGGACAACTGTGCAGTGGTTAAGATCTTCTTCTGGGCTGTTTACGGTTACTTAGCAACGAAGTGCGCTTCCTGCCACTTCCCCTTCGGCTGACAACAAGCCCTCGTGCTGATGTGTTCGCCAACCTGGAATTTTGGCCATGAGTGAATTTTGTAACTTGAATGCGTTTCTCTTAATTAAATATTAATGTACTGTAAAACTTCAACTTCAGCTAGAGTGAATGCTGTCATTTAAATCTTTATATTTGGACATGCTAGAAAATTCCAATATTTATGCAAACTGTTAAACCCATGCTGGTTGCATATATAATATATTGATTTGTTTAGTAAACTTTAAACTTAAACTTTTTTAAGTTTCGAAAATATTGCTTATAATCTTCCATTATAAGATATTATTATTGCTTATAATGTCTTATAAGTTGTAACTCATTTGTAAGTTTGATAAAACGTGCTAATTGGTAATGTATAAAGTAAATGTGATATCAATGTAAAAACAAAGAAACAACGTTCTAGTCTAGATGTTTACACAATATTTTATGTATGCAGGGCCAATAAATGTGCAGAAGACAACTCGCACACAACATGTACACCTATACTGGTTAAGAATTACACATGCAAGACAACTTTAGCCATGGCCATCTTGTCCTCCTGAGGTTCCTCTCCTGCCGCTGGGCCGCTCATGGCTGTCAGCTTCGTCTCCTTCAGGGAAAGGATATCAAATGTGTCTGCAAGCAACTCGGAGCCCTCGGAGTCCAAAGGCAGCTCAGAGTCCACAAAGCTGGCTGACAAAGAAGAATCTAAGTGTCACCTGGTAGTAGTAACAATGTATCTATGCAAGCCAAATTAGTTTGTGCAAACAGCAGGTTGCCTTTATCCTAAAGGACCCTAGACAAAGATAAAACGTCCTGACTAGTTATTGTTAACCTTTGATATCCAGTTGTGTACCACAAGTTTAGCATTCAGTAAGCCTGGAACATGTTTTTGTTTGTTTGGCTGTAAACTGTGATCTCTTTTTAGCTAACATTGTAGTTGTACACAAAGGTCTCACCAAGCATATCCTGGCAGATTTTGGTTGTGATATTAAAGCATTGCTCATCAATGAAGCATTGCTCATCAGTTGGAATTTGTAGATCCTGAAACGCTTGCCTTGGTCCCGTGGACCTTTTCAGAGAAAACCTGCTTTTCTTGCTGATGGGATACACACAAACAATGGCAAGTTCTCAACTCACAACATACCACGTCTGTAGTTTACATACAAAAATGGAATTAAAGTGTTTTACAAAGAAATATCAGATTGAACAGAATTTATATAATGTTCCTCTCAGTATGAGGGAATTTATTGTATTTCTTGCGTTTTTCACAGGAGTTGAAGTGGAAAATGCAAGTGAAGTGCTGGGAAAACATGAGTGGGCTTTTCTTAAGCAGGAGATCAACCAGGCAGTATTCACAGAGACTAAACACTAAAAACAAATGACATATCAAATATGGCTTAAAGTAAGGGAACAGTTTTGTTAACTGTTCTTTTATGTAACAAAATAACTTACCCTGTTACATAACCCTGATTCCTCTCCAGAGGCAGAAGTGTTGCCCACTGCTCCGAGTGTGTGTTCATGACTTGCAGTGTGTTCACTTCTTATCAGTGATGGGTTAAATTCAGAAGTCACATTTCAGGGGTTTGGGTTATCATATCTGACGAATGTCACTTTATACAAAAAATAAATGACGGCCTCAAAGATGCACTGTGAAATTGTTAAAAATATGTTAAAAATACTGCATTGTTTCGTCAAAACCGGAAAATTATCGGTGCATAATACATATTCATTAATGACAATCTTGGGTGCTTTATTTATGAATCCACCCAACCAGATATTAAATTGTCTCTTTTTGTGTTTGAAGGAGGAAAATAAAATTACAGATTTTTAACAATAAAAGTATATAATTATATAAGTAAATTAAGAATTTTAATTTTTTGGGTAAACTTAACTTTAAAGGGACAAAGATCAGACAGATCAAAAGCAAAATTATGAACGCATTTGTATGTTAACTTTCCCACCTAGTGTTATAACAGCATGTGCCCGGACCACAGTGGGCAAGGAATCAGATTTGAACTGAGACAGAGGCTGGCTAGCAGGCAGCGTCTTACTTTCAACCTGACCTGAAGGAAACAAACACATACAGTGCCTTGCAAAAGTATTCATACCCCTTGAATTTTTCCACATTTTTGTCACATTACAACCACAAACTTAAATACATAATTGTGAAGTTGAACGAAAATGATACGTTTTTTTTTTTTTGCAAATAGGGGTATGAATACTTTTGCAAGGCACTGTATCAATCAAAACAGCATTACTGTAAAACAGTTAAAACAGTTAGTTGCATCTAAGTCTGTGCAGGTGAAGAGAAATCTGGGACAGAGGACAAAGTAGCTCAGTGGCTCACCTGGCTGTGCAGAGGGGGTCAGAATGGACTGAACCAGAAGGAAAATTCTCTTCCCAACATTAGAGGGTCAATGTAGAGAGGCAACACCAAGTGTATAAAGATGTTTCATCTGTGAATACAGAGCAGAATGAAAATGAGAAAAATATTACATTTTCCAATGACAAGGAAAATTTTGTGAAACACAACAATAATTATGGAAAACATCCGTCATTGTTGTTATTGCTTGAAATAACTTAAAAGGTCTTTGAAACCAATTTTAATCACATGTTAATGTTAATGTATGAATGTGTTTGGGGTTATATTACAATAACTCAACTTTGTCTTCATTTTTTAAAAGTTTAAATCACTATGTTAAAAAATACTATTTATTGAAACCAATTGAAAACTACTTGCTCTAAAAATCACTAAAATGAGTAACACACACACCCACATGTACACATAAATGGCACCTATTGGCTAATCAAAAACTTTATAGAAAGAAAAACGTGTTGTTGTGCTGTTTCTAGCTGTATGTAGCAACTGCTGCTCTGCATGTTCTAACATTTTGAACAGCATATTTTAGCATGGACTGTTGTATGAGGGAGCAGTTAAAACTATACTAGTCAAGCTAAGCACCGTTTAACATTTCACATTATTAGATGTCTTAGGGCCAGAGAGAAGGTGGAAATCTAAATTATTAGCTTTAGTGGTCCTCAAATAATATTAAAATGTATTACGAATTAAAAAATGCAATATGATCCCTTTAAAATGAGCTCCATACCAGCAGATCTTTATTGATGTTCTCAACCCCATTCTCATTTAGAATGACACCAGACAGATATGTCCCACACACTGAGACCAGCTCTCCACAAAAACGATCCGGGAGTCTCTGAAACACACACACACGCACACACACACAGTTTATAAATAGAAAACCATAAAACATCATGTTAAGACCTTGGCTATGGGGTTGATCTTACCAGTGTGTCCTGTGTGCTCTCACATCTTCTAAATCTGAACAGAGTATCTCAAAATCTTCAACCAGATCATCAGATCATCTATACATACACAGGTTAATATGCACAGACATTTTTATTTAATTTTAATGTTTACAGTAGTTTTCTATAAATACTTTACAGCTTTGTTCCATACATTTTTTTTACAGTCAGTTCAACCTTATCTACTATCTAACTAAACTTAAACAAAATACAATAAATACCATACCACTTAAACAAATACCATAAAACAAACCTTTGGCAATTTAAATAAATACGCACTGCTTAGGCATGCAGTGTGAAACAGGCCGTAACATAAGGAAAATATAATCTGCAACAGCAAATTTACATATGCTGTCAATGTTACATATGTGTTATTGTGTTTCTGATCTGACAGTGTGTTCCCAGGTCTCTAAAACAGTGCTATTGTTGAGTTTGGGAGAGCAGCTGGCAAATTTAGCTAACAGCAGCCAGGCAGCAGGAGTCCTCTCTCCCTCTGTGTGAGACAGCAGATCGTTCACAAAAGCAGGAGTAAACTTCTGCTGCGGAGCCTAAATGCTGAAAGACTTGCTGAAATACCGGCTATGAGGTAAAACATGGAAATAAAATGGAGGAAAAAACACTTTAGAGATGATATGATGAGAACAGGTATGACATTTATACTTAAAGCGGACTAACAATTTCAGTGTTCAAATCCTGTTTTTCTGTCTAAAAAAATAACAATGTGCATGAGATTATTGATTACGAGAAACACAATAATTGCGTGACTTTTAATTTTTGATTTTAAAATTCAAAACACAGATTTAGTAGTAAATTTAGAACAAATTTAGTAGCAAATATACAGATTTAGAACAATATTTGAAGCAAATATACAAACATTTAAAACAGCTTTTAAAGAAAGTGCTAAAAATAATATTTAAGGCACAATAAGGGAGCCAGAGCTGTCTATCAGACACTAAATAATTTAAAAAATAGTGTAAGTCACATCTTCCCTAACAGTTCCCTAAAAGCATAAGTGAGGTGTCTGTGGATACATTCATCCCGTAGACATGCAAAAAAAAAGAATGAAAATGACTACAAGAGCCTACTTGCACCTATTTAACAAAGTGTAAATGTACAACTGACCTTAGGTCTTCACACTTTAAGTCCCAGGCACATTTCTGAGAAGTGTCGCCATGACGATATTTGCCTTAACTTTTAATCTGTGTGAGGATAACGTGGTCCAGGCACTCTAGGGCTTTCTCCTGCACAGAGCTCTTAGAATGACTTTCTCCTGCACAGAGCTCTTAGAATTTTTCTCCATGACAGCTGGCAATACTCCTCTGAGCCACGCCTCCTACACCTCCACATTGTCAGGCAGAGCCTAGACACACAAATTTTAAATGCACAAATTTTTATTCTAAATGATAAATTAAACCCATTTGCAGATATACAAGGCGTTTATGCAAACTATTACAAGAAAGATGAGAACCAGAAGAAGCAACTACTGTTTAATGATGACAGGAGGAGGCACTCGCAGCGAGGAGATCCATAAAGCACATGGCCTTCTTCTTCACTGAGACAGCAGGATCCCTGCAGCGATCTGACAGAATACCCACATTCTCTGCACTGCATGCAATCACCCCATGCTGCAGCAGACTCATGACAGTCTACACAAACACATGAAAGACAGGCAATTCGTTTTACTTTTTTTTACAGTTTACTTTGTATTGTCTGAATAATGTGAACAGTTTAGAAGATCTGATGATTTCAGATGTATGTTTAAAGAGGCCCATTATAAATAAAAATAAATTACTACTACTAACAGAATTGTAATGCTCTTATGAAATAATATTGTAATCATGCAAACATAAAATATTAAATATTTTTTTATTAAAAAATATAAAAAATAATAATTTGATCTTAAAATCTGAAAAATAGAAAAAGGTTAAAAATCTTTTTAACCTTCTTTTTTAGGTTAAAATCACAGAATACATTAGCAAAACACAAATGTTCCTAAACATCCTCCTCAAACATTACCAATTCTGTCCAAATAAGGGTAAAGCTGCAAAGGTAATTTATTTAGGAATCACCGTGGCATTGACTGCTCATGTTTTATTTCATCACCTACTCACAGCGGAATATTGTTCTATTAATGGTTTCCCCATCTGAAAAAATTATAGAAGAAAATAAACAGTCATACAAACAGACATAGTTAACACTTAAATGTTAAATGCCTGTTTGAGTTTAAACTCACTCTGCAAGGATGCTTTGATGTCACCCCTGCAGGTTGCTGTGAGGCTTTTGTGTTTTGTGAGCTCAATGGTTCTGAAGGTCAGGGCAGTTTTCTGACCCGTCTCTCCTCTCTTCAGTGTCTCTGAGAAACACAACACCATACAACACATTATACAACCACCACCTTTACAAATGTGCCTTATACAAACACATTTGACCTAAAAAATCATCATCAGAGACCTTGAAACAGCATTTAAAAGAAGTTCATCACTGTGAATATCATGCGATTGACAGACCTTGACTATCTGTTAAAACATGAAAGAGAAGTCACTACAACCCTGCAGAGACTATGATGAGCTCATAAACCACAGAAATTAACCTGTTCTATAATTACATAATACTCCCACTATGGCAGATGAGGATGAACTGGTTCTTAAAAAACAAATAAATAAGCAGCTGTAACTAAAACTATTTTATAAATCAGGGCCTCCCTTATTTTCAGCAAGTCCTGTGCCGAAAAGTACATCGCCCGTTTTCTTCTTATTCAACCCCATCAATCTCCATCTGCTAGGAAACAATATGTGCTACAATGTACATGCTTAATTTTACAACTCACATGGACACTACATGTCATCTGTTTCACAATTAAAGTTTTAGTTATTTTTTGTACTAGTTTCCTATTTAAATAACATAAACAGCCCTGTTGATGTATGATATGTTAAAAACATCAACGTCACATATACAAACAAACAAAACTCCCTGACCTCTTCTGACACTTTCTTGGGAGGTTTGGATCGTTTGCCAGTTTTTGAGTCACTTTGAGAGATTTTTACAGAATCTTTCTTTTGTTTCCTGACAGATTCTTGAGGCCAGCATTTCAGTGGCATGTTTAGACAGGTGTCAAAGAGGATCTGATTGTACACTCTATTTGCAAAACTCCCTAAGGAGGTGGCAAAAAGTCAAATGACTGGCCATTTGACATAAACTAGGGTAAAAATAAAATCAAGATATAAAGAATGTTCATGATATAATAATAAGAGTAGGATCTGACATACTGTTTGACATGTTTTAGTGGATTACACGATTTGGTAAGTAGTCCAGTAGTAGATTTACTGCATTATTTAATCCACAACCACATCGAAAGTAAGTACGTCTCACACACACTATCTCTTAACTTTTCTATGATTATATACTGATGGCAATGACCTGTGTACGATTGATACTTTTGAATTTATATTAGCAGCCTGAAAACTGACCTGGGATTTTCAGAAGCAACAAATATAGGAAAGCTGCTTTCAGACTACACAGTCTCTGCTCAAGAGTGGGACTTTTGATTTTAGCACTAAGAACGAAATAGTAAAGAACAGCCACCAAAGCTTTTGTAGGGATGCCATTCTCACCAAACACCACCAAGACACTCAGACCAAAAAAAACACAATCAATAAAAGGTTACATGATCATTGTCACAGAGTCATTCATTATTTTTGTGTAATAAAGTAGCACTTGGCAAGGTATAAGCATAAAGAAATACGGCGTCATAACATGTTATACCAGAGTGTTGTCGCCGTCATCATCATCATCAGTGAAGAAAGGCAGCAGTTGCATGTAAACAGTTTTAAAAAACATCGTTGTTTTCCTTTATCACCTTCTCAATAACAGGATCAAGGGGGTCTGTGTGAGTGAACTCAAAATCCCACACTGCATCCACTCAGGCTGAAACATGATCATAAACATAAATACAATGATTAATAAGAATGCACTAAACACGTTGTCTAGTTGTCTCATGAACTGCGGTCAAGCCAGCCGCGGTTCAGAAAAACACGGTCAAGCCAGCCGCGATTGATTTTTAGCGTGCGCGCATATTACATTGATTACGGTAGTAACAGGAACAACACAGAGAGAACGCGCTTGCAGAGCGCTTTTCATTTAGACGCCTAGGACTGACAGATAATACAAAATGCTCGTGAATTTTTACTTGCTTATTTA